>JAQFXM010001597.1:0-30683 GCA_034693345.1 Entomobrya multifasciata | reverse complement strand
ACATGTGAGAGTGGGTGGTGGTGACGAAAAAATGACGTATTTATGGACGATCCCTTTTTACTCGGTTATGATGGATATTATAAAGTCACAGACGTGACTTAATAAATGTACCGCTTGCAAAAATGCAATGTAATGTGTAATGGCACAAAAAAAATCATTTTCAGTCCCCCTCCCTCCTGCCTTGCATAGCTCAATTAGATGATGTAACATATCGTCAACAATCATGTCTACACAAAACAAAAAGACACAACTGACGCCTTTTCGTTGCGTGGGACTCTAAAAAAGATGACGGGGGACAATGGAAAAACGTTATTTTTTATTTCTTCTCCGACTAATAATCAACAGACTTGAGTAAAGACGCAATAAAATTGTTAAACAAACTGGTGATCAATTTAGGGAACAAAAAATACTAAACAAAATATATAACCATGTAGACACATTTAAGCAACATGAAATGTTTTGGTGTTATGTAAATACTTATTATTTACCTGCAATAGGCATGGCATAAACCTGAAGATTTTTTTTGCTATAAAACGACATAAAAATGCTTTTAAAGGTGCAGTAAAAATAGACGTTTTAAAATAGATGCAAAAAAACGGTGAGTATGACTGTTTTTAAAATAGAAAAAAAACAAGAATACTTCCTGCCACCATATTATTAAATTAATAGTCAGTATAATCACAATACGCATTTTTGTCGGTGTCTTTTATGCTTTTCATTAAAGAAGACAAGAACAACAAGCTGTTTGGCTTGTATTAAAACTGTATCTTTGCACTGAGGTCTACACATTTGTTTTTGTTGCAGAAAAATTCTTTCGTTAACCTCCACATTTTTATGCATTTTACATGCAGTTTACTTGATAGATTACTGTCTGCAGGAGCACTTCCTGTGTAAACCTAAAAGGTTTGCTTGCGGGTGAAATTTAACCACAAAAACATTTAAAAATAGGATGATGACTATGTAGAGTTTTTACGGACAAGCTTATAATTTTTGGGTTTATAATTAATTTGCCAATTTGTCCCTCCGCCTGGTAAATTGGAAAAGTAAACGAAGATGAAAATCTAGAAATAATTTTTATGTACAAGAAAGGTTTTGAGCAAATAATGTATTTCCTAGAAACCTATCTGACTGAATTGAATGAATGAAACAAGTGAAGTAAGATTAATTCATATAAAACGTGTTTCTGACGCGATGCAATTAATTTATGATTTTTCCCCTTAATGCCTCCATCTTAATTTCAAATTTTTACACGTAACTCATTTAATAAATTTTTTCATCGACTTTTGCTGCCTATTAATATAATAATCATTAAGAAAAATAAGTCATCCGATACGCTATTGAGAATAACATCCTTACAATGCTCTGTCATCTTGTTTTTTATACAAGACGACGCCTTTTTCATCTCGGATTACGTGTTTCCTCAATTCAGGAAATTTCTGAACTGAATCCTTCCAAAGTTGTCGTTGTCGTTTTTGTGGTGAGTGAGCAACTTGCAGTCAGAGTCAGGGTGAGGTGAGCGGATGTCCTCTCTTACATATAGTGCATGTGACATGAATACGCAAGAAAATGCAGAATTTTTTTCCACAACATCAGCAAGTTATCAGTCTTAATCTCTATAGAATTGGTTTTAATTTCTTCAAAAAAATCATATAATTTTTTGTACAAAAAATATATATCTTTAATCTTAAAATCAAGGATGTAAAAAGATACTTCATACAGTGGTTCGTCATAACTACCACCATTCATTCGTTCATCTACAACATAATTGTTGTAAGAAATTCGTCGTTGACGTCAACATGTGTACAAGTTCATTGATATACTTTACATAACGTACTATAATTTTAATATTTAAAACGATATCTGACCTTTATGGAATACTCAATCTCATGTATAATAATTACATATTGCAACTGTAAACTTTAGTTAAATTTCTTAAATGTACATTACACGTTTTAGTGCACTGCATACTGAATATTAAAGGTGTATTATAAATTATTTGAATTGATTAGCATAGATATTGAATATTAGAAGACGCATAATACTTGTAAAGTGATACCTGACTTTAAAGGATACTCTGCATTCTGCATATTTTTTTTCATCTGATGCTTTTAGTTTAATTGCTACATATTTTCCACTAAATGATCATTATCTGCGCTAAAGAATTAGCTTTTTATGTGATTATGATTAATTTTTATTATTATTGTTTTTGCCGGGATAAAGTCATTATTATCCCGTTTTGAAAAATCACAACAATAATCATATATTTTTTATTTATGAAAAAATATATATTAATTTATTTTACTCACAAGTAGAAAAGGAAACGTTAACTGTACAACTGCGTCCGCTGTACATTAAAAGTATTTAAAGTACCAGAACTTAAACCTTGACTATTGCACTGTGCTGATGATCTGTGGAAAATGTAAATAAATCAAAAAATATATAATCGATGAAAGTTTAAATGCAGTTCAAGTTTCAATATTAAAATTATGCATAAATCATACACACATAGTGCACTCATTGAAGGGTTTAGGATAATATATATCAAGTATACATCTTATATTTTAAGTGGTACCTCAGTAGATCGTTTCAAAATATATGCAAGTACACTTGTAAATCAAAGTTGGGTATCGGTATGTAAATATTTTTGTTTGCACTTGGTTAAGTTATCAAAAGCTAAGCGTTTACTATTAAGTTCTGAATGATCATTTATGATAAATTTACGCAGTACGCATGTATACTTTTAATGTCTTAATTGATTACATCATAAAAAATTGAAAACATAGTACTTTACGCTAAAAATTACGAATAAGTTTTAAATTTTGAACAAAATGTTATGCCTTTTTTGTTCTTTGATTGGTTTATGTGATATGATGCAAGCATATTTTGCTTAGATAATAATACTCTTTTCATTTTGTTTAAATTTCAGGTGGTCTACTGTGTCGCTTTTGCAGTGGAGCTATGGTGGATAGTTGAATCCCTACGTAAGTAAACTTTACTTTAATCAAATTCATTTAGTTTCATTGATGAGCTAACTGGTTTAATAAATACACCGTGCATGATGACGACGGAGAAATATGATAAATGGATTTTTGTAATTTCACGACTTTTCTTTTCAAACCTTAAAAGCATGTGTTCTCAACGGTAATTAAATTATGTTACTCCATTAATCGTGATAGTTATGATGATGATGTGTTAATTTCTTGAAGCAGAACAAATTTAGATACTGAAAAAATGTAAGTAGATTGTAGACAGATATATTGTAGTACCCATTGACACACAATGACAGGAGTCTCTTATTGATTGTTGTACATTCTCTTGATTTGGTATGATTGCTTGCAAAAAAAAAATCTCAATCATCACATCACCTTGTTCCCCTCTTTACTTTTATTCGTTTTCCATTGTCCCTTTTTATAATGAGAGTATTTAAAACTGTCATTTTTTATTATTCAGTGGACAGATGTATCATTAGTATGTCATGCGTGTTAGATCAAATCTAATTATTAGGGACTCTTGAGAGATTCGTTCGTAAAAAGTAAATTTATGAGATAGATTGTGCCAGTCCTTTGCATAAAAGTACATATATTTCAATTAGTTGCTCTCAAATTTGATACGAAAGCTCTAAAATTAAGGTTTCTTACTTTTACCGTTAGAATAGATATCTATTTAAAGTATTGTTCATTAAACTTGTGATTTTAATTGTGCATGTTGGTCTTACTGTCAACTGAAAGTTAAAATAAAATGAGTTGATGTTGTCAAGTCTTTTATTTACTTATTACAAATAAATAACAGTATAAAAAACATTCAATGATGACTTTGTGTGTGAATGATTGAAACACAAAGTCTATCATCATCTTTGTACACTTGTACTTGTTGAACTTTCATTTTCGTCCTACGACACGGCCTTTTGTGAAAACAAAAATTGAAGATGAAGAGTATGTAATAGTATTGCAAACATATGTAGGTGTAATTTAGAGAGTGTGCAATTTAAGATGGTTGCATGTACAATTATGCATTTCATGAGACAAAGAAAGGAAGAAAAAAATCTTGGCTGATTTGATGATGCCGTTGTGTGGTATAAAAACAATACAATACAGTGTTCCATAATTGGTGAAGCAATTCATCTCGAACAACAAAAACTTCGAAATGAAACGGGATACACAATCTCTTTTTCTTTTTTGAAATTCTTTGAAGTTTCAAGAAGGAAAACAAAACTTGCATTTATTTATATTAGTTGTTATACGTAATTGTTGTGTATCTATTTGTGTAGGTATACTATTAAATAAATATAAATTGGCAAAGAGAAACTATGTTTTGTTTAAATGTACATATTTAAGTCATTCTTTTTTTAGAACAATTAATGCTTTGCTAAAATGCTACCGAAAAAATTTCAACTGCGGATAAATGGTTAAATTAGCAATTTAATTGATTGCTTTCTAGTAAAAATTGAATGAATGGAGAAACTTCTACGTTTCACGTTTACAGATGTAATGAAATGTTCGGATGTTTTCCCATTACATCTATTTAACTAAATTAAAGGTTAAGTATACCGAAATTTTTAGAAATTTCCTTTGTATGGAATGGACGAAACAATTAAATGTCATGAAAGAGTTTTCTATAGTTTTCTAAGAGTCATGGCATTTAAAAATATATTTGTACTTCAACTGAAGTTTGTGAGAATGTCTTCACTTTAACCTAGTAATTCTAATTGTAAGTGCTACTCTAATGATTGTGAATAGTCGCGTATTTATAAGTGTTGTAATATATTTTTTCTTTTTTTATATTTATTTTCAGTGATTCTGCCCGCTCCAGCTTATACATTATGTGCCTTGTACTTTTTTGATTTCATTATGGCTGCCATCCTTCTCTTCGGCTTACTTGTCGTAAGTGACGATATGATTCTTTTTATTTTGTGGATGAAACTTGAAGCATAACCTAAAAATAATTATTTACTGTCAGATTTACTGTAGTAAATGCCAAACTTCAAATTTATTCAATATTGAAACCATTTTGCCAAAATGACTGAATGAGAATGAATGAAATAAAATATTTAAATTAAATTATCGTAATTCTATGAAACTATTTATTCGCAAAAAATCCAGGATTTGACCTTTATTGACAAGTATAATTTCAAAATTGTCCATCAAATTTTGACTAGTTGCTTATCAGTCAATCTGAAATACAAAACATGTACTACAAAACATTTACAAATACAAAGTCATTAAAGTTGCGACTTAATTGCCTTTCATGAACTAAACGCATTTTTTTTGGCGTTTTAAAAGTTGTACCACTTTTTTGTTAAGTAAGGCAGCAATTGAAAACGAACCCTCTGTAAAATTTTGATACGGTTTGCTGCACGACGTCGTTTAGCGGCGGCAAAAGTGGTTGCATTGTTTTACTGATCATCATCATCATTAAATTTAATTTGAACACTCATAAAGGATCAAAATCGAAAAAAATACAATCTTAGCATTTTTCGGAAATATGTATTTATTCAAGGTTTTCATCTTTGTTTGATGATACCGACCGTGCGAAATACAGATGGAATAGGAACACGTGTACATACTTGTAATAATCTTTATACACAATAATTGCTTGTATTAGGTTATAATATTATATTTCATAAACTAATGATGGAATTATTCGATTCATTTAAAAATTCACCTGAAAATACTTATGCACACTTACATGTTATTTGATAGCTATTATTTCTTTCTGACAATTTATATTCGTTGTGATGATATAAGTGAACTTATTAGAGATGAGATAACCAAGCGTTCATCTGGAAATATAATATTGTAATACACGTTACTTTAATACGCAAATGTGAATTGTATGCCAGATTAGGGAAATACATTTTTGATGTTTTCGAAATTGTAAAATTAAATAGTATCCAATTAAAATTAACTACACTTTAAACGCTAATTGAAATCAAAGTACACCTAACAACTTTTAAGCTGCTTAAAAAGTTCATAAAGGTTAATTGTAAGGCGTTAACAGTCCGAATAATTGTTAACTTTTACAAATAGAGTATGTGTGACTGAACACTGAACAAAATGGGAAATTGGAACATAATTGGAGCAGGATTTGAACAATTATTTAGATAAGTGGAATAGGGTTTACGGTTTACCTAACATTTTGGCTGGTGAAGTTATACTTGTTGCAGATAGACCAATAATTATCTTTTGCTGTTGAGAAAATTAGTGTGAGACTTTTGGACAAAAAATTTGCCTTCTCAAAATTTCGTCGGCATTTTAGAAGGAAGTGTGATAATTACAAGTACAACTGTTGACTGTAAAAGTCAGTATCCGCGCGATCCCTTTTAATAATTCAAAAGAGTAGCCCAATTGTGTTTGCGAAAAAAATAATTTTGAATAGTCGCAATTTTGCAAAGTAGTAAAATATTATAATAGTCCATCGTAAATACAAGTTTTCAAAATATTTTTCTTGTTTTCGATTTTTACCGTTTTTAGTACAAAGGAATTGAACAATTTAAAAGAGATACATTTAAAAAGCACCAATTATTATTTTCCTGAAAAATAAACATTTTTTCAGTATTGTCATTCTATTTTGTGAAATACTGAAATATAAGTGCATACATCCCATCGAATTCTCACCAACACCCTTTGAAATTTTTTCTACCTTTTCAACCAACTCACAAACTTGTTTCACTTTTCATTGTAACCGCTCATGTAATGCAGGGACGGAGATAACAAACCATAATCTAGAAAAAAGAGATCCTATTCAGGCATAAATGAAGTCACGATTTTTCTTCCTACCAAAAATCGTAATAATAGCAGAACGTCTTATTAACAAAGTTTTTAAAAGTAATGCATTTCATAAATATTATTAAACCAAGATAGCTATGTAGGGACTTTACTTCACGGAGTTCTTTGTTACATGTAATTTGGGTCAAGTACAAAAAAATCATTCAGGTAAAATTATTACGGTGTATCCATTGTCAGGTAGGTAGCTAGTCAGGTTTAAAAGAGAGCACCACGAAAATACTTATTTCGTATCGTATGGCTTTAAATGATGATTTTGCTGATCTGCTTTAGATTTTAGTAGCTGTCATAGTCATTACTCAATAAATAAAAGTAGATCACGAGTTGATGTGCGACAGAAAAGTTTCCATGTCTCCCTGGAACATATTCCATCTACCTACGTAATAGACTCTCTCTTCCAAATGCATTGGTTCTTATTTAAAAAAGGAAGATTGATGCCATTAAAACAAAAGGTTATATTGAAGGCGCTCAAGCTATTTTAAACAGTTTAGAAATTTCATTGGTTCAGCTGTGATTTCGTCACACCTTCTATTTTAAGCATTCACAGAATTTATAGCCAGAACTTATACAGGTAGACATCCATATATTCACACCTTGAAAAAATCTCATCCATACAGAATATGATTAGTTTCGCTTTCATTTTCACCTAATGAAATGAAACAAATAAAATGTTTCGTTATGATTTGAATTTTTTATAACAAAACCATACTTTTTGACAAATAGAGAAATGCATAACAAGAATAGTTTGTCAATCTTTAATAATATGAATTGCAATGCATTATATTTGCTAACATCCGAAACAATTAAAAGATTAAATTTCCCATTTTTAATAAATACGTTATCATAAAGGTTCCTCCCTCTAGCCATTTTTAAATTGTCTGTCGAATATTTTACGACAAGATGTTAACAGTTTCATATTTTAAACTTATTTGGCAAATTACAAAGGTAAAAGATTTATGTTATAACTAAATAACAAGTTATGAAAATCATTGTTAGAAAAACTTTCCCAGCCTTCTTGCAATAATAAAACATACTGAATACTTTTATTACTAAATAGCTTGTAATTTGACAAAACAATGCTTACATGAAATATACCTTGAATAACTTGAATAATTCGGTATATCTAGTCACCAGTCAATTGAGCCGATAACTACGAACATGTACATCAATTAGTTACTAATGATACCGCACCGTCAATCCTATTAACGTTGTCACGTTGCACACATTCGCCATAATCACCGTGGTCACAATTCACAATGTAATGAGTACGTTTGCCAAATAATTTTTACGTCTTCAACGAATATATATATACATTTGTCATAGATGAATGTATGCACATTATATCTACCGTGAAATATATATCTATATATATCTATATATCTATATCTATAAGTGAAAGGATAACGGAAAGCGATGCATGAATGACTTATCCCAAAACTTTAACCCTTTTTGTTACACTTCTTGACTGACATAATTGCTAGGGTCTAAACAATAAAAAAGATTTTTACACCTTGTATTTATCCCTTAAATATCTGTTTCCCGGATTAGAAATCTGAGCAAAATATTACATACATTCATTTATAATAAAAGGTTGTCTCATGTTAACATGTTTTATGACTTGGCTGAACAACAATGAATCAATAAATGTCTGGACGTACATCGTACACCGAAAATTTAATATCCCCAAAAAATCTCTCTTTAGAAAATTTAATTACTATATCTGGTTTCTTTTCTTCTCTTTTCTTGCAGAGACAAAGGAAGTACCTAATGAGCTGGACGTTAATGACTGTCCTTTCCTTCTTCCCAGAGGCAGGAATGGTGTTATTTATGTCATTATACTATTGGGTAAGCGTGACAACGGAAAAAAGGTGTCAAATCAACTTTTAAAGCAAATGAAAAATTTCAAAGCTTTTAATTCTACCTGACTTACTTTTTCCTCGGCCGAAATATTATCTCTACGAAATCAAAAAATACACAAAATACACCTTTTAAATAATCTTGATAATGCCCTGGCCTAGTAACACTGTTTGAAACAATGAAAATGAAAAAAAATATCCCGGGAAAAGTAATTAGAAGGGTTATCATCATCATATCATATACCACGATTACCAGAGAAACAATAGAAATGAAATAAAAGCTGTATGCACAGTACACGAAATAGTAGCCGGTTATAAATGAAGATCATCGCCATCGTATCGCCACCATCAAAAACAAGCAATGATGCAAGATGCACGCAAAAACAATTTTCACTGTTACTACTTTACTTTGTACTCTCTGACTCATATTCTCTCTGGCCAGCTTAAATAATATGGAAATGATATGCAAATATAAACTCATGCCTGCAATATTATTTTTACAAGTCCATCTATCTCATCTCATCTTGTTTGTTTTTTAGCTGCGTTCATTAGCGACACTAAATCAATGCGAAAAGATGTCTTAATGTAGAGCATGCACGATTAACGTGTTGTTTTGCTTTTTGAGAAAAAGAGACTCACTCAACTCGCATAATGTTTTTTTACTTGCAGGAGATTTTCTGTGTTTTTCAGAGAGTATGCAGTTGTTTTTGTCGCGTCTGCTTCTGAATATTTATATATTTTTCATTAAAACCCCACTTAAATGTACATAGCACAAGCTAGTTAAGTTCATTTATATAACATAACGTGGGATCATATTTGAACCGGATTAAAACGAGGAATACAAACAAGAATAAACTTTGTGTACGAAAAATGTATAAGCACCAATTTTTATTTTTTGCACATTATTAAGTCTAGTCTTTTGATGCAGTGCAAGTTCAACATAATAAATGAAAATAAGATGAGAAAAGATGAATTGTTGTAGTTAAGTATCCATTTTAAAGAGAAATCGCAAGTGAAAATTTTATAATTCAATGAATTACTTAACACCTGTTGTGCTTTTATCATTGCATTGTCATCAATCATGCTATTTCTATATACTTTTTCTTATGAAAGGCAGTAAGGAAGTGAGGAATGCCGTTTGCCTTGGCTTGAAAAGCACTGGAAAATTATAAACATAAATGAACAGACTGAAGCATCATCATTATCAAGTACAGTTATGTTAGTTGAGTAGTCTAATAAATCACATGAATGACTAAACGAGTGAGACGCTCTGGGTTATAATCATCATTAATCAGAAGTAGATGGTGATGGTGAGCATAAAATGTTGCAGATAGATTGCTGGAGACTCCAGTAACAGTATCCAGTTCGTAATGTTTTCTAAAATGATATTTGTGAGAATATCTCATCATTATTTTGTATTTTACTTTTGTACTAGTTGAAAATTTGTGCATAATAAGTTTTTTTTAAAGAACGAAATAGAGGGATAACCTTGTAAAAAAATGTAATGCAGTTTTGTACGCATTAGATTTCTTTTGAAGTGGTAAAAAAAATGAACAGCTTGTTTGGACGGGATGATAAAGCTACATTAGTGGACAGAGAAATCTGTTTCGCAGTTTTGTTGAATCATCTTGTTGAAAAAAAACGTTATTTTGTTAGTGTCAACGTCCACTGGTGTTGTGTATTGGACTGATGGATAAATCAAGGGCAACTTGAAGAAAGTTGTATTGTGTCATTGTTTCTCATTGTCTATTTTTTTCTTCTCCACCATTTTTTTCGCAACCTTGCTTGTTGCTGTGCAACGGAACGGTTATGACTGTCGACGAAAAATGTCTACCTGAAAAAAACTGTTTTGTTGGAACTGACATCTTGTTCTGTTGGAATTGTGCCACTGCCGCCTGGACTTGGACTTTTGATGATGACATCGTCTTTGTCTTGCAGCCAGCTCATAAGTTTGAATATGGAGTGATAGAATTGGTGTACTGGTCACTTCGTGCTATTTTTAATGTAAGTCTATTTTAAATTACTTTTAAATTTTGTCATTTTTTCCTTGTTTTTGAAGTCTTTTAAGGAGCGGAAGTTGTTGGGGAATGATTGGATTGGGTGATAGTTTAGAACGTCAATAGGATGATGACGCACTTTTGAAAAAATAAATTGATCTAGAGAACCTATACAAGTCATTCTTTGGCATTCAGAACCATGCTAATTTACCAAAGGACACCATTTGCCAATTAATGGACCATAAAAAAATTTATTGTCAAAAATGCCAAACCACCAACACGCAAGTTAATGTAATGAGCTAATCATTTATTTCGTCAAATAGCCTTGGCTTAAATATAAACTATTTACTGAGATGAGATCGATGGAATGAGATAACGAGGGATCGAGAAAAGATGAAGGATGGATGATTCGTAATAAAAATTGACATATGTAGTCAATATGATAGTGGTACAAATTTTCCCTTTTTTGAAAGAACAAAGAAGGAAGATGCTTTTCAAAAATACACACTTTTACAGCGTGCGTAATTAAATCTGTTTTTCTAAAAAAGTGAAACTAATTTCAAGTACAAATGTTTTTATGAAAAAAACAAACCGTGCATGCATCCATCTTCGAAACAACCCATTTTTTAAAATGTTTATCTTCATTTAACATGCCATACTACTGGATTTACGTATTTTGATGTACATGAAATGGTTTCTGGAAAATCAAACTCGACTTAATTTACTTTTTCACGTTTTTTTTTCTTCAGTTTGAGATAATAAATAATCTTAAATACCTCTCATCTCGTACTTTTTTTTGCTGCTTACAATTTTAATAATGAGTACAAGATAATTAGTTTCGCACTCAGCTCATCATTCTTTTATGCTAGCCCGATTCTGCATTTTTACGATCCTTTTTATTACGTGGTACATAAGTAACATGACACTGGTGAACTAGTAAGGTGATAAATAGCTTATATTCAAGCTTAACCATTTTTCATCTCTCATCTTCTTCGCAGATAGCATATCATCTATACACAAGATAGACAAGTCAAGAAAGAGAGATACGAGCATTATAATTTTTTGATTGATTTCTCCCAACAGTATTTCCACATCAACATATTAATGAGCATATCGAAATTAGCATTAGCATTTTCTTCAAACTTTAAATGTCAGGCAAACCACACTAAAAAAAGATCACCGTTGCATACGTAATCATTTAGTTTTCAAAACTGATTTTTATGCTTAGTTTAGAAAACTCCTCCTTTTAAAATCGTCCCCCTGTCTTGTCATCTCATCATCATCGCACACATCTATCTATCTCTGTGGTGTTTAGTAAAGTAATCTGTGTGTGAGTTTTGTTTTTATGAGGAACTCTTTTTTTATGAGTCTTCAACCGTCAAAATCGATATACATGCGTGAGTGTTATTATTGCTTCTTCTATTTTTTGTCCCAGATTTTTGGTGCCGTGTGTGTCTGCTCATTGTACCTAACCTGGAGGGACGAAGAGCTGATTCTCGGCCGTTTACATGATCTCACATTGGTAAGTGAACTTTATTGTTTCCACCACCACTTTATTTTCATTATTTCAAAAATGTGTTTAGTGCTTCTTCTTTTCGTGTATTGTTTTTTAATTACACCATTGCATATAAAATACATATCACATAACATAGGGATTTTTCGACAGTGTAGTGGCGTTTTTTTTGTGAAGGACTATCTTGAAAAGATTTTATGGCATTTTGTAGTGAAAGTTATGTACAAGAGGAACAAAAGGTACATGTAGTGGTGATCTTCATATTATTCTTTCCGTGTCAATTTTTTTTTGCTAGTACGAAAGTTCATTGATGCAACACATCATCGGTCGGTGTGACCATGGCATGGTGGCAGGTGGTGTGAATGCAAGAGCAAAAATGCCACTGTTCTAACTTACTGAAAATATATAATTGCATTGTGCATTGTACACAAGATACAAACATGTATTGTAATTAAAATTTGGCATTGCAGTGCAGTTAAAAAAGGTGTACCTTTATTCCCAACGAGTCAGTCACTTTTGAGAATCGGAACTGCAAAGTGTTTGAGATCATCTAGAAAAAAATATCTTTTTGTTTTAGTCAAGATTTTCTTTGAGTTGAAATATTTTACTTTATTTTCTTGGTGAATAAGCATAATAAGTGAATTAATGTTTTTTAAATTGTTTCCATAATTTATTGATTTTTAAAAACAATTTATTTAACAGGCCAACGTAGAAACAGGATCCACTGGAGTTGGTGTTTTACGCAGTGGAAACTTCACAGGGACCCTTAAGGGCAACAATAACTTGGCGTATCAAAATTATGCGTATGTAGATTCTTCGGCAGGTCTTCCAGATAATCTTAATTATAAGAATTCCAACGCATTTCACAGGTAACCTATTAATTATTAAGGTAGCTCATAATTTCTCATCCATTTTTTTTCTTTCTCTTTGTCGCACGCGCACACTTTTTCCACTGACTACAGTAAACGTGGCTACGGCTACTACTCACCAAGCACCTTGCACAGCTTCTATACTACAATTGAACATACGCCTACAACTCAGCCTTCTTCTTCATCTTCACAATCACAAAAAAACAAGAAACACTTTTACTATTGCTGTAAACATCATAGTTTTTTTCAGCAATGTTGTGTCGTTGATGGTGGTGACGGTGTTCCTTGCCAGCAACATTCTCCCAAACTCTTTCCGTTATTTCCTTTAGATTGCTTTGATGAGAAAAAGTGTGAGAAAAAAACTATCTCAAGCTTACCTATTCTTTGGACAGAGAGTCCATCTCGAATTGCTTGCTGCTGCGATTTAGCTAATCATCATCAGTATTTTAATGAGACACCAGTTAGCGTAAAGTGCGTGGGTGGATGTAGTAAAATAAAATTTAACGCGGGACTTTGTTCTTCTTCTGGTGACGGTGCTATTGGTAGAAATACGTACTTATTTTGTAGTATTAATCACGCAGCTAATCCCCGTAATAGCAGATATTATTACGAAACGCTTAGTAAACTTCCATCCGCATTCCACGACGACGACCACGACCTACAAGGACCAAGTACATTAATAAGTCGCAGTGAGAAAAACGTTAATTTAGATAAAACCGTCCTAACAGTATCCAAACTTCAGAGAAGTGAACCCCACAATATTAACAAAACTGGGGCCAAGACCAACGGACGGATTGCCAAGTCAAGGCCAAAATTCTTAAAAAGGAGACAATCTTGTCAGTATTCCTCATCTGAAAGTGGAACGGGTGCTGGTGTTGGCGTGGGTGTACCTAAGATTGAAATTGTGATATGCACTGAAGTGCATGGTTCTATAGAAACCAAAATCATTCGTCGACCTGACACGAGCCACAATAAGGCATATCAGCAGCAGGGAAAGCTTATCCGAAGGGCATTATCAGATTACCCCAGAACTAGAGCAAAGATGATGGAAGCAGAGAATGATGATGACTCCTCGGTCCACTCTTGTGCTCCTTTTGAGGGATCAATGGATAGCACAAGTAGCATAATTGTCGCGAAGGAAACTGATAGAAAATGTGGTGCTGGGAATAAAATTAAGAATGCGCACAAGTGCAAACATGGTTTTGGGAAAGGTAAAGGGGAGGAGCGGAGACGGGGATTTAAAATATTTAATTATATTTCTCACATAACAACATGCTGTGTATCTCGCTCAGCGTCTTCTTTGCTTAGCCCTTCTTGTAGTGGCGACCTTAATGATGATGAAATCGACAATATTTCTGGTGGTGGTGGTAGCTTATCTTATAACAGGTTATCTAACATCTCAATTACGTCAATTTGCAGGACTTCAATGAGAAATTAATATCGCATTTTTGGTTGGCTACATGATTGATTTTATAGGGGACTGTCGAATACACGAAGCTTTACCATGCACAGCAGTGACCATCATCTTGGGGGAAATCGAGGGGCAACGCTTGCCATGAAGAGTGAGTTTAATCCGGCCATGCTCTTTGATCCTGCGTACAGGAAAAGCCGTATAAGTGAACTGGGAATTGCTGGCATTGGACTAGAGCCACCTGGCCAACTTCCCATGGGGACTTTCAATCGGATGAACAGGTCCCGTTCATTGTGGAATGTGACTAATGAGGACTACTGGAACAGGCCTCCACCATCACGGCCTGTTAGTTTGGGTTATGTCAACCATATTCATCAGTTGGAGCAAATGGCTGGACACAAAGACTGTTGTGTTTCAATGAACAACAATTCAAATGCGACAATGAATCTGAACAAGCAGATGATGATGAAAGGAGGCTTTGGAGGTCTCTGTAGCCAGCAAAGTGGATATCGTAATCCCATTCATGGGAGCGTTACTAGTGTTTCCACTAGTAATCATCATCATCCAATGGGAGGGGGGATTGGAGGGGGAATGGGAGGCATGCCAGCTAGCATGGGTGGACATTTGGAGTCCTGTGGAGTACACAGAGAAAGAGACTCGGACCACCGCCGAAACTGGCTTGCAACTGGAAGAAGAGCCCAGTCTGTTGATGGGCTCAACCATTTTTACCATCGCTATTATGGGAAGAATATTGCTGCGCATCACAATCTTCATCCGAGTGGATTAATTCATGGGGATCATCATAGCCAAGACTGGAGCAAAAGCTCACTCTGCCCTGATGAGCCATCTGATGATTGTCGCAATTATCACGATATTGCCCTTTGAATCTTCAAAATTGTACAATAAATGTATTTTGATGCCAATTTTAGCACACTTCAACCAAGTAAGTTATGAAAAAGTAAGACAAAAAATATAAGAAGCTTATGACATGATAAATTTTTGATGTTATTTTTCTTTGATTTGGTGTTCTTTGTAGGTCCGTCTCACACAATATTATTTTGTATCTGCGTTGTTACCTGAACAAAGCAAGGAAACTGTCTACCTGATGATGTAGTAAAAACCAACCAAGACTAAAACATGGTGAAAACAAACTAAAGTGCATAATGAAATTTAATGCAGTAAGTTTAACTTTATAAGAAAACAAATATAAAATATATAGTGCGCTAAGTTGCATAAGAAATACTGTAGAGCAATATAAACAGTATTGTATTTTTCTCTATATTCTCGGCTGAAAAATGATCGATAGTTGTGGTATATGATTTTCACTATTATGTATTCCCTTTAAAAATATATTTAGGTATGTATTATGTAAAAGCAAAAAAGTGAAGAGTATATCTTCTCAACAAAATGAGTAAATTTAAGAAAATGAAAACTGTTACTCGTTTTAATTATTTGTTATTATCATGTTGCTGTTTTCTTGTTGTCGTTGTTGTGAAATAATTATTTTTTAGTAAAGTACACAAATTGAGTATAATCCTAACACAAAAAATCAATATTACGCCATAGATGCAATAAAGGTTTAACAATTTGAAATTGACAATTAATTCTTCTTTTTTTAAACGTAAAGTATAATTGAAAAAAATCATAACAATGATCTAATTATATAAAATGAAAATAAATTAAATATATATAAATATATATTATAGTGGTGTGTTGTTTAAAATAATATCTATAAATTTGTATGTCCTTATGATCGTCATTTTTTTTGTTGTATTGATTGATAAATATACGTGATGAATGAAGAGTCACAAGGAGATTATAATAAAAATTATCTTAAATGATATAAAATATAACCTTTTCGCAGATTGCAGCAGTTATTAATTTTTTCTTCTTTGATTTATGATTATAATGAAAGCATCATTCATGAGTAACGTTTGGTAAACTTGCATAATCGTAAAAAAATTGAACGAATTATTGCAGTTATTATTATGAAGCTTTGTTTTCTTCTTCTCTCAACGCCACGAAATAAAGTGAAAGGAAGGAAGGAAATAATTATATTTGAGCTAAATAAATTATTTGAATGAAAATATATAGAATGTACTATTATTATTCCTTACATAATATATATATATTATACTGATAGCAGTGCACGCTACACTTTTTTTCTAAAATCTTAAACTGCTATTTTTTGTCTACAGATCAAATATATACTAAACACTATGACAACAATTACTTTTTCAAAAAACATAAAATTTCTTCTACACATTAGTAAGGTCTGGATAATTAATAATATAACAATTAACAATACATGGAGTATGTAATGTGTAGGTAAATAATAATATAATAATATACTATACATCAGTGAAATATAATAAAATCATCAAAAAAAACTTACTATACTTATAATAATATCTAGTTACACGTCATGTCTAATATTCAATAATAATTAATAATATACTTTTTTTTATAACATTAAGTTGCATACGAAAAAGAGAGACCCCAAAATAAATTGTAGCTTGGCGATATATATCGATAGTTGCAAAATATTATGCACACTGACATACTATTTTATACGAAAGTTATTATGCTTTTAAAATGCATTTACGGACAGATTCCTTTGTATCAGTTTTTTTTCTACCAAAAAATCTCGCATTTTATGCTTTCAAAAAGTATTGAAATTAGCGTATTTATCTATGCATCTCTATTATGCACAACGTTTCTACTTAAAAGTTACTACAATCAGAACAATTGTCTCATTACATATATCATGCATGTATTTTTAAAAGTTATTTTTTTCCGTTTAAATGAATGAATCATTGATATTTTTTCATTACACACTTGTCACATCTCACAAAAAACCACTCATGTTCATGGTCAACTCAACTTGTCATGTTCTAGCAGCTATAAATGCAAAGTTTCAAAAAAAATCTCAATATACTTAATAATATTATTACTTTTTTCGTCGCGAAACTGAGATTGTTTTCCTATAACAATTAATTATTACGTATGTTCTACTTATTATTGCTATTATCATTAAGAAACTGATGAAATGGCACAGTGAGGTGATCCCATCTCCACCAAAACCTTGTCCAGCCATTGGAGTGGGCCATGGAGGTGGATTTCTATCCAGCATGGAGTACTTGTCACGTCTTGTCGGTGATATTCTGCTCCCCAACCTTTCACGAAGGACATTCTAAGGGAGAAAAAAGAGAAAAATTTCATAAAATAATCATAGGTTATAATAATCAATCATAATTTAAAACTAATGTACGCATACCTGATTGTACACATTTTCGTCAAGTCGTACACTGCCTCAAATCCATGGTTGACACTTTGTCCAAGAAGAGTAGCGAATTCCCGGTTATTGAATATCTTGAGAGAACATCCTGGTGGGATTTTACATACGGTGCTTGGGTGAAACCCATGACTGTGATTGCAGTTGCGGGATTGAACAAAAATTGCTGAGTCGGATAAGCATTCTGCGTAAACTTCACCGCCAACGTAAGTTAACCGAACACCTAAAATAAAAACAAAAAAGTCACGTTACATTCAAGAAATAAAAATTATCTGTAAATACACTTGGTGTAAATTTATTTTGGAATCATGGCCATGTTTCTTTTTATTGGACACGTGACTTGGTACGAATCTATTATGGGTAGGTAGTCATGTTTTTAAAACGGCCTTAATGCTAAATTTCCAATTTTAAAAATACTATAAAAAACCTTGTTTTGATTGACCTATTTATATTTTTCTTCCTTTCAAATTCAAAACACTTTTTTGTACATTTTTTGTCATTATTTTTCTTATCATTTTACATTTAACCAGCATAATATTTCCTCCTCCTTGTACAAAATGGTAGACAAGTTGGATTTTAAATACATGTGCACACGATACTTGTAATCTGCTTTGATCTGGTTTTACAAACAATATTTAGTGAAGCTACGAAAAAATGTGATTTATTTTTCCTCTTTAAGCGTGAAATATTTGTGGCACACATTCGTTTTTTTTCAAACCGTCACTACTACCCCACAAACGGTGGTGTGCATGGTGTGATATACTTAATCTCATCTCCAAGATGTTATAAATACTTACACATGTGCTCGATATGCATAAGCATAATATTATGTTATAGAAGAGGAAAAAATGGGAGCATGTACCTTTGCCAATATGTCGACGTGTATTCTCGATGGTGGAATTCCGATTGACATTGGACAACTGGCCAAGGCAAAACCTATCCAAGTTGTTGCTGGGGTTCGTGAATCCATCTACTGTTATCAAGTTATTATGGCAATGGTAAACTTCTCCCACACGGCTATTCAACTCGTAGTAGGCAATACTTGCCCAATATTCCGGTTCCTATAAATTTGAAGAAAAAAACACAATATTTTTTAGAAACATTACATCAAATTCAAAAAATGGGTCATTACAATTAATCCTCCATGAGAATTATTTTAAGCGGTTTAAAATGATTTTAAAATTTAAAATTAAATTCATTAAAATAAAACGTGCAGGTAAAGAAGCAACAAAGACAGAAGACAAAGAAGTGAAAGTATTTGCATTGCAGTGCAGTGCAGTAGCGACGCTGATCTGATCAGGTAAGAATTTTGGGGCAAAATGATACAAAAATGTGAAATGGGATGGATGGTGGCGCATGGTGTGCATGTTATGTATACGTAGGCATGATGCAGGTAGATTGTACATTTTTTTCATACAAATTACGCACGGTCAGTTACAACCTTCATAGTGGTTTGGTCTGGCACTCACTGGTCATTTAAAAAAAATCACGTTGTGATTTATGTGATAACAGTACCAAATATTTTTTATGCAGGTATGTAACACATTTACACACATATTTTCTTTCATTTTTTTTCGTGTTAGGTGATCAAAGAAGTTACGTACAATTGTGCTAATTGCTTGTCGTACAAAACAACTAAATAAACAAAACAGAAGAAGAAGAAGCGAGTATCATCAGAGAATCGCAGTAGCAGCAATAAATACAACAGTTATATGTATATAATGTATGGATTGCGCACTCTTTTTATCACTTTCTTAATATACCAAACAAGATTTACCATTTTTTAAAGTGATATAATGGAATATAGATATACACTGACGTATATCAATATATAGACATGTGTATACATATAAGCATCATCATATCATCATCATCAACCAGTCGTAAATAAAATTCTCAGCAGAGAGATAGTACCTCGCATGCAATATTTAGGTAAAAATAAATAAAAACTATGTAAGTTGAAGTGAAGAAGAAGATGAAGAAGACAAGGTAGTAATGATAATCTCTACTTATATTGCTTCCCTCTCTTAACCAACTCAAGACAGAAGAGAGTAAGTGTCAAGATCATCCCATCCGATCCCAAGACTAGAGCTCTGATGGCTGAGAATGATATGCTGATGGTGGTAGTGGTGGTGGTGGTGTTGATACAAGTGAACTGTAAGTTCATTAAAAGAGTCCATGAACCTGTGTGTGTGTGTTTAGAATTTCAGACACGCCAAAAACAAGGACTCATGCAAGGCTCAGGCGTCACAAGTCGTAAAAATTTTCCAGTTCACAGCTCACAAGGAAAATCCCAAAACACACACACATGAGTTCACATCAACGAGAAAATATGATATACATACATAACATCCATCCAAAAAAAGAAGAATGGACATACTATACATACATAAATATTTACTATTTTAGTAGTATTACTATACTGACAAAAAACAGCACTGGTTTCATAGCTTAAAAATATATGCATGTAATAATTTTTTAAGTAATTTTTCGGCATTCATTCTGCATTGTATTCTAATTCTCCTTTTGCCTTTTTCGTTCCGTTCACTTGCTCTCATGGCTTGTTATAATCATATTTACAAAAATATAATAATAGCCGTAGTAAGTAACATGAGTGACTATTTTATTCCATTTTAACTTTCTCATTCTTTCTCTCTCCAAATATTATAATTTTTATGTATGATTACTTTGAATATTTACAATGCCAAGCCAGGGCGCGAAGAAAAATATGCTGCTGGTCTCTCGGTATCCATCTCTACACTTCTCCCAAAGAGGTTGGCTTAAAGATCACCACACCACCACTGCCACCAAAGCCAGTAGAGAAAAAAAACAGAGAAATTGCGCGATATTGCCTAGCATGACGACGGTTGATGATGATGATGATGAAATGGCTAAGCTATTATTACGATTAAAAATAAAACTAGCTTCCACTCCACTCGACTCTTTCCAAATTGCCATTTCTACTCTATAAAAAACAACCTCGCTCACCTACAACTCCCATACAATATTATATATTTTTTGTGCCCCTCTCGCTCTCTACCAAATAAAATGAAATGGTCTTCAATTCAAAACACTGTTTCAATATTGTGGCAAAAAATGCATAAAATATTATGGCATGACATGGTACATAAACAATATTTTAAAAGCATAACATTGAACATGCAGTGCAGTGGCACTAAGGCAACAAAAGCACAAGGAGTTGTGCACATTATAATATACCATGTAAAAAAATGGAAGGGAAAAAAATTCATTTGGAATCAGCTGAAAATTGATGGTGGCGTGGTTTTTGCATTCCTTGTAAGTATAGTTGGCTTAAAGAGTAAGAGTAAGAGCATTTCTAGGAGATTTAAAACAATGACGTTCTCTCGCTTTAAAATAAATTGCATGTGAATCTTTTGTAAAGAATTTGATGTGGTCATGTCATAATAATCGTAAAAAAATGAAAGCCAAGTCATTGTGTCAAATAATTATGTAGATTGTTGCACTTGACTTTTTTTACTTGATTTTTTTTTTCTCTCAAAACACACGGAGTAAGTCAAGTCATGTGAACAGATTGGCAGAGTGGGAGAATGACAGCGACATGCATGAATGTATACACAACACAAGCAGCATATTATGTGGAAAACGTAAAATAGGTAATAACACGGAAAAAAGTGAAAAAACACTTTTTGCCTGCTACCCAAACCTTTTCACTTTTACTGGAAAACAAGAATATTATGTAAGCAGAGTGCTTACATGAGGCAGGCAAGTGGAGAGAGGGTGGCGGTGGTACTGGTTTCTCAATTCTTAAATATTAACTGTACATAAAAAAATATAAGGGCAAGTGTATTTCTAAAAATTTCTACAATATATTTCATAATCCCAAAAAAAACGTACGCTCGCTCACATCACAACAAGCAGCCCTTTTTTTGAACTGTGAACTGGCATGATGGCTCTCACACGTAAATAAGCCATTCACAAGAAGTAAAAATTTCAAAGAAAAAAATACAAACCATTTATAGCTATTGTTTATATGGTTCAGCAGCATGGTAACGATGATGGTGTGAAAATAAAACGTATCTTAAGAAATTTACTACATTTGTTATTTGAGGCGAAGCTTTAGGTGAAAAAAAAAATTGTAGAGGGAGAAATTACATATATATATTATTTTCATACATGACTTATTATTCTCTCTTTTAAAAATAAAAGACCCTCATGGCTTAAAAAGTTGGCCTTGTTGGCATCTTATGTTAAAATGATTTTTTTTCTCAGAGTGACCCACCCAACACACTTAACTACTTAATGTTTTTCGTAATTGTAATGACGATGATGATGCTATGCGAATGCGGTGGATGGATGGAAACTGCGTTTTCTGTTGAGTGTGGTGTCTCGTTGAGAAAATAAATATATATTTTTTTAGAAAGAGAGAACCTTTTGAGTAAAAGATGATATTTCCAATATTAAAAGCAGGAGTACCTTGGCTAACCTTTTCGACATGATCACCATACCACCACCATCTCAACCAACTGGTATAAAAAAAATTGAAGAAGAAGAGCTCCTCTTCTGAACCAAGAAACCAGCATAAAAATCTCTCTGAAGAAGAAGAGAAAAAAACCTCAGTATAAATACATGCACACATACTTTCTGGCGCCAGAGAGTTATGTATACTTGTTCTTCTCCTCATCCTCCTCTCTCGGCCCCAACGTAACACCAAACACACACATTGCATTTACACAAGAGCATTAGAGAGAAGAATCATCATCGTGTCTCTTTTTTTTTCTTAAGTGAAGAAAAATGAAAAGGATGATGGTGATCATGATCATGATGCTGGTACTATCTGCTTGTTGTAGTGACGACTCTAAAAAAGATGATCATGATATAATGTTGAAGATGATGATTCAAAAAAAATTATTAAGTAAAAAAAATCTTACGAGGGGTGATGATCAATCAGATGGTGTATGAAAATGCAGCAGGGGAGGGAGTAGTACACGCATTACAACTACTTTTTTATCAATCTTTTTTAGTATTAGATAACATTGTTATTGCCTCTATTGCTACCATAAACCATGATCATCATAAGAAATGCCTCATCTTCATCGTCATCATCATCACCACCACCGTCAACATAACAGCATTAGAGCATCGGTCGGTGCTTATTACTACTGCCATGCCATAATTTTTATGTATATCTGGTCTATATCACTCTTTTGTTACACTTGCATTGCTTGCAATCTTGCAAACCAATTTTTTAAAAATAAAATTTATTTATGTCGTGCTTACAATTTTTTTTAAAGTAATCCTTTATCCTTGAATTTTAGTAGTCAACTAAGTTTGCAGCTTGTAAAAATATAAAATTGTAATCTGTTTTGTCTCTATTAATGGCAATTGTAATTTCCTTTCAATTTATATCCATACAATCCGCATCCACCTTTTTCTATTCACTTGCCTAGTCATTATAAAATGTTTTTTTTTTCTTGAAATATCTCCAGATGAATAATGAAATGTTGTTTATATTTCTTATAATCATGCATGAGATTAAAATTGTATTTATTGTGCTCCTTGCTTCCATAGTAGTTAAATATATTGCAGGTCTGCTATACTTATACCACAAAGTGCATACAAGTAAATACCATGCCATCATAAAAATGAAAAGGGTGAAGGGATCTCTTCTATGAAAATCCCTACAGTGCAATACATATGTGCACTGTGCACTTGTCCGTTTGTTGGTATATCCGAGAAAAAAAACATAGATATATCTTGAAAGATTCCTTTCTGGCTTGTCGTATTGGATTACAATCTTTTTCTCAAAAGGTTTGATTGCTAACTAAAGTAGACGTCGTCGTCAGTCCGTCCGTCCGTAAATATCTATCCTTTTGTACTTTTTTTTCTCTTTCTATCTATTTCTCTCTTTCAAGTTATAATTGTGTATACGTTTTCCAACCAAATGTAATAACATAACAACTTCTTTTCCACCACCACCACCATCTAATGAGCACTTATATAGCCAAGCCACACAGTTTGTAGTACAATGTGTGTAGTAATCATAATAAATATAATTTTTTAAGATTGGCACTTGGTTTAGTTTCTTTTTCTTTGACTTCCCCTCTTTTTCTCTTTCAGTCAGTCAATCACTTTAACGGATCTTTTTTTTCATTGATACGGGCAAAGATGCAAAGCTAAGTTTTTATCCTTAAACTGTGTTTGTAAAGGTGATAGATAGATGATCAGAGAAGAGTTTCAGATCAGATCATATATTAAATGCCTGTATCAGCATAAAAGAGTAAAAACTCTGGAAAAAAAGCATAGCACAGAGTATTAAGTATAGTAATCAAGTAATCTTCCAGTAAAAGTCCCAGTGTTTTTTTTCTATCAGTCAGCTCAGCTCACAGCTCACCCACTTTATATCCTATGGAATCTTACAAAAGTGAATGAACAATGGGTGAGTAGTGAGTAGAGAGAGAAGAAAAAGGAGCAAAAATGCTTTTACCCCACTTATTACAAAAATAATACATAGATATATGATGCATGGTTATCCTCCCGTAAATAAAAAGGAAGAGAGAAACGAGAGCTAACGAACCAGTAATAGTCATTAGTAATAACAATAATAGTAATAATATGTATTGAGAAGGAGCAAGAAGTAAAACATGACATTTAACGTTCTGATATTATCCAGAAGACGAAAAAAAAGTTACAGACAAGCAAAAAAACTGAGAGTGCAGCAGCACTTCCAGTTAAGAGTAGTCTAGTGAATTGAGAAGAAGAAGGTGATGGGATATTTTGTGGTGGTTTGGTTGGTTACATAAAAATAACATTGGCATTTATTTTTTTCTTGACTGATGATCAGTGACGAGACGACGATAAGTCGTCGGCACGGCAAGAAAATAAAAGATGGGTTGTGTTGTAATACAAGTAAAGTAATGAATATGCGATGATGTGATATCGTTGAGTTAAGTCAACATGGAAAAAAATATATTGGAGTTTGCACAATTATCAATAATCTAGTTGGCAGTTAGCAAAAACCTTATCATCATCAAACATTTAATCTTTATTGCTATTTCCCTCAAAAGTTAGCGACGAAAGAAATAAAAAATTAAAAGTTACACCTGATCTGATCTAATGCATGGTTTGGATGATGATAAGCCATGTTCATTGTTTTTTTAGCAAATATAATACTTAACCTGTAATTAAAGTAATCGAGTAATATCGAATGGAAAATGTGATAAAAGGAGTGTTTAGGTTGGAAATGTATTGACGTTGAAATATATACAATTAATTTATTCACGGTAAAATTATGTAGAATAGGGAACAACACAAGAAAGAAAAAAATATAATTATGATGTGTGAAACACTGCACTAGTCTCACATTTCTTTGTTAAGCCTTTTTTTTGAAGTCACGACTTTTGCTGGCTTCATTTGTCATGCATTAATCCAATCCATGCGCATATACTTAGGAAAAAAATACATAAGAATTAGAAAAGATGAGAGAGAAGATGATGCATGCTCCACTCACTTTTCATATTTATGCCGTGACTCCGTGACAGTTATTAAGATCATAAAGGGTATGTCAAAAGCTAAATGGATAAAAGTTTGAAGTGCAAATGATCATGATGATGATGTGATGATGATAATGCTTTAGTGCAGTTGCTGTGTGCTAGTACCACCAAAAAACTACCCACACACAATTTTTAACAACAAGAGCGCCTGAGAGTGCTGAAATCCGAGAATTTAATATTCCTTGTAAAAGTGTGTACCTGAACCTGAGACTGAGTATGTTTAATGTCTGACGTAACGTAAACGTGAAGAAGAAAAAGAGAGACACTGGATATTAGATATGCACAAAAACAACACAAGAGTTGCAAAAAAAAAGAGTTTGCAGGAATACACATGGAGATGTATATTTTATGCATATTTTACCATGTTCTTGTCGTGTAACCTTGGCCGAGGTTTGCAATTAGCCAAATGTGTGTGTGTGTGTGTGGACTGTGGAACTGAACTGTGTGTATGCGCTTTGTGGAGGAGAATCAAGAGTCCTATTTGATATCAAAACATGGCATAAATCAAGTCTAAAAATGATATCCTAAATGTGAAGCGAGCGGTTTTGATGATGATGACGATGGTGGTTTGGTCTGGTTGAGCATGCATGTCGTATGTGCAAGATATCATGGCATTTAAAGCAAATCTAACTGACTGAACATAAAAAGGGGTGCACAAAAATGTAGATATAATAGTCAGAAAATGCACTGCACCTAGGAAATTAAGAAGGTATGTATGGATATGGATATTATAAACTGCTTGGATAAAATAAGAAAGAAAAAAAAGAACTTTAGCGAAACATCTTGGTCAGTCTGTCAAATAAGTCGGTGTTTTTCATCACTCATTCTCACAGTTTCCCCATGTGTCTCTCTGACTCAACTGATTGTGCATGCAATGAATAAATAATTTATGAATATCAATTACTTTGCTTTGGATTTGGATTATCTCTGGACAGTCAGGAATAAAAATTGTCACTAGAGACCAGAGTTATAAAATGACGTTATAAATTTCATAATATTTTTTTAACTTATCAGGTAACTTGCACGTAACGTTAAAAATGATTTATTTTTTCTTGAAGAAAATGCACAAGAAAAATATAATTACTACAGAAAACGACCAAGTTGATGATGATATGTATAAAATGCCTTGCTATTGCCATGCCAGGTTATACATAAGACAGAGGACCAGTTACAAAGAGAGAACAAGTGTTGGCCAGGCCTGGCCTGGCCAGGGCAGAGCATTCAATATGTCGAATGGTAGGGTATACTAGCAAATGTGTTTGCATATTTATAAAAAAAGAAGGTGTACCTATAGATGACTTTTAATAAACGAGAATCACGTTAGTCATCAAATTCGTAGAAGTTGCCATGTTGTTTTCCTTTTTGTTTAATGCACGGTCAAGTAACTCATAATGGTCTGACATGCAATGAACAGCATCCATAATTAAAGTCAGCCTTCAGGAATTATTATGACTAGTGGTGGTGGTGGTGGCGATGGTGGATTTTTTTTCTTGATGTCTGCCTGCCTCTTTTTTTGATATTAACTTGGATCTCTATATCCATCTCTAATCTGAAGACTGGCTTTGTTGGTTTTTTTTTTGTAAAAATTGTATAGTATGAAATTATTATAGAAAAATATTATTAAAATATAGTGACTGGGAAGGTATGAAAATAAATAATAAATCTGCAAGCGTTTAGCAGAGAAGAAAAAAAAAGTTTATCACGATGTCCGTTATGGTTTGGCTTACGTATGTACGTGTGTGTAAGTGGTGCATATATAAAAAGAAAGACAAGCCTTAAAAAATCACTTGACCAGGTTTGATCTTATCAGCAGAAAAATGTTTGAAATGTGTAATTTTGTATGACTCATGTGAAGGGTTTCTCGGATTTTTATATAGCAACTTGGTAAATTCTGATTATTGCCACATTATTATCGCGGCGAGCCGAGAGATTTTTGTGAGTCAGTATATTTATTTTGCATATTGCAATGAACATACAGTAATAAAAAGAGAACGTGTAAATTGGCAGCAGAGTGTAACGGATTACGAGGAAAAAACATGAGGAATTTTTTTTGGATTAGAGCGGAAATTATACAGAAAGATTATCAAATGGGAAATAGATTAGCAAATAGTTTACATGCGCGTGTAAAAGATGAAAGAGCACACAAGACAGATAAAAATATAAAACAAACAGGAAATGGATAGGCATAACTTTTGTGTTAACAAATAAATAAAAGAGAGATTAGAATCTGTACCTGGAATGGGACTGCTGAAACCTCTGGAGGAATTGTGTCCATACTATTGTCACCCAGGTTAGCTTGGCCATCTTCCGAGGGACTGTAGGCTGGTGGAGGACTTTCAGTCATGGACGTATTTGTGTAAGGACTTTGAGGTTGTGAGCTGCCCGGACTCGGAATACAAATTGGAGGTGAGTTGGGTCCGTTATTGTTGGAGGCGGTGCTGTTGCAAATAAAAAAATGACAAAAGAAAAAATATGCATGAATATTTTGACAATGAAAAATATAAATCAGTTTGATTTATTTAAAGTTTACAATGAATTGATATGTTTTTAAAAATTTACCTTGTGCTAAAGCCATTATGAGAATAAGCGACATTGTGTGGCATAGCAGGCTCGGAGACAGGTGAGTAGGGCAACATGCCACTGGACGTGGAAGGGTACTCACTATGCCTTGGCACAAGCACAGGCGGTAAAATGGCCGGACTCTCTACCCGTTTATAGTGATAAGGATTAATGCAAACTTCTTTCTGTTTCGCAGAAAAAGGATACTGACAACATTCTAGTGGTTTAAGTTCATGATGTGATTGGAGGTCCGGCCAACGCCAAACTCTGCAATAGATCACGTGTGGAAGTCCTTTTCGATGAGACACCTGCCCAAGAGAAAAAAAATTGCAAATAAGAAAATAATATGCATATTTACACTTTCCATAAACTCTCATTTTTTTGTCAGTTTTCATTTAAAATTTTTCACTCTTGGAAATGGATGGGTTTTTTTGTACCTGAAGCCGTCCATCAAGACTCCTTGGAATGGTGACACATTTACTTGCAGCTCCCGGGCAACTTAAGGCCCTTTCTAAATCTTCCACAGCGCCCTTCTGCTTTTTCAACTTTTTCACAAGAGAGTCTACAGCTTTCTCCGCCCATTTCTCTTCCTCATCTCCCTGCTTCCAACCCAACAACTTTTTCACTGCTGGACTCGTGAAAGAGAATAAACTATTTAAACTGGACATTTTTAATTAATTATTTTTTAAATACTATAACACTAATTAATGTCACACTCCAAAACACTCCACTTATTTTTTGTCCAATTGTATAAAAAAACTAAAACAAAATTTTTTCTTTGAGCTGCTTTCTGCTTAGCTATATAGCATATAAATATATATTATCTTTTTTTCTTCTTCTCTCTCTCTTTTTCCGTATACGCGTTCACCACCTCACTACTTTCCACTTCGGATTCGGTTTTGTAAATGCTGATGTGAAGACTATAACTGCACCCCAAAACCCTCAATCTTCATACATCATAGATGTATCTAAAATGCTTTTCGTGTTTGCTGCTCACATTGCTGGATCAGTGAAAAAAAGTACGCAAAAGTATAGAGCTCAGATACCCTAACGTGTGTAAAATTTCTTCGTTTCACTTGTACATTGTGTGTATAAAATGAATATTATGCTTTTTATATGTGGAAAAAAGGTATAAAGCGAGATTTTCATGCTAAACTTTTTAGACTACTACATTTCCTCGTCGCAGAAGAAGCAACACTTTACAGGATGGGAATTTTACTTCACTGGCATGGTAAACAATAGTGTACAGACTACAGACCAAACCAGAGAGCTTACTACGTTATATCGTTTTTTTTTGGATGGAATGAAATGATGATGTTGGGATATAAGCAAGTAAACTGACTACATACCAAAAACCAAACCACCTAAAGCCAGGACAGGCCACCTAAAGCATAAAAAAGACATATCAACTTGCTCTTTACGCGTACTTTGTTTAAAGTAAAACATACAATGTAATAAGTAAGATGTATGTACATATTTTTTAATAGTTTGTACACTTTGTGTGCACTATAAAAGAGCGGAGCACCAGCGTAATATCAATGTACAACGAAGAAAAATATATGGTTATAAAAAAAGTTTACAACAGTTTAGGAGGAGGTGAACATTGAGCATACTTCTTTAGCTTGCTTGTGGAGTAGTACGATGATGTCGATGCTGAATTCTTGGTAAAAAGGGCTTTTATTCTGGTTTGTGTATTTCTGTATAAAGGGAAGCGATTCTATAGAAAATAATATATGTATGAGTGAGTGAGTGGGCAGAAGTAGTAGTACAATTACTGTATAAAGTGTAGATCAAAACGAAAAGAACGGCTCCCTTGAATCAAGAGTACAAGTTGCGGGTGCAAGTGTATTGCTGCATAATAATATGTGTATTTCTACCACCATCATCATCATCAGCATCACCACCTATAAATATACCTAAAAAGCATACCAAAAAATTTAAGATGAGTGGCTAAAACAAAATAGGTTGTTGAGATACAAAATAACCGAATTCGAAAACAGATTTCAAATAATTTAATATTAACTAATATTAAATCATAACAGGGTAACAGGTAATTATACGATGATTACTTATTTATTTAGCTAAAATGAATGCTTTAGTTTGAAAAAAAACACAAAAAATATGTTATGCTCGTAATTAGTCGGATTAGCTAAAAGTTAATTAATATGACTTAATTTCTTACGAATTATTTAAAAATGATGTTTCTACAATTTATACATTTAATGATTTCGAAAAAAATGTATTTAGTTTGATTTTGGCTATTTTTTGTCCCAAAATTTTCTTAAAAGTAGAATTCGAAGCATTGAATTCGACTGTTTTGCACGTTCCATTGTCACGTCAGAGCATACTTGACTTGAGTATGATCAAAATGATTTTGTTTGCTATCGACGAATGAATGTAGGAAGACAGTGCAGTGCAATTTTAATGCATAATGCATACCAGTACCATAATATCAACTCCAGTGTGTTCATTTTCATTTCATACACTTTGTCTGCATGTTTAGTGGAAGAGATTTGATGTGACGAAGGTTTGCTTTGTTTGACCGCGCGATTTTCTGATAATAATTAACATATCAACTGTGAAAGAATTCATTCCCAGGCCAGGTCGGTCTCAAAGAAGGAATTAAGGAAGTAAAGATTTTTATGCAACAATTTATTCGTAAACTGACATGATGACAGGGTCGAAGAAAAACTGCACTATAGCGCTTACAACCAACCGGCATTTTTTCATGGTACTTCTGATTTTATGCAAATTCTTAAATTTAGTTCAATTCACTTTTCAATGCAATGCTACCAGACTGATCATGAAGACAAGTGAATGCTGTCACATGTTCTTTGTTTCAACGGCTACTCTTTAAGTGTCATGATGG
>JAQFXM010001596.1:0-30683 GCA_034693345.1 Entomobrya multifasciata | reverse complement strand
CCAGGCTCGTTTAATCTGCACAAGTTGTAAAGGAATCGAGTTTGTTGTTTCGCAAGAATGCGTTTAAAATTAGCACAATACAAGAGTATTTGGAAAGTTACATGAGTAATTACATAATGTTAGAAAGTTGAGATCTGCCTTAACTTATAATAAAATGCGCAGAAATTGAATGTTTACTACGTTAACTTTTTGACTTGATGTCATTTACCTCAGCTATCTTGTAGCGATGTCCTTGTGACTTAAGGTCAAATAGGAGAAAAGTATTATTAGATCGTCTGAAATCCTTATTTATTTTCATAATAATAAATTTCAAAAGAAATTTCATGGAAAATCCATTACAGCTATTTTAAAGCAATTGACTGATGTTTTTAAGACATTACTTAATATTGAACAAGCAATAGCAAATGCAAACATTACAAACCCAAAATGAGAATTGAATTTGAATTTTTGTCCATTTAAAATCATATTTATTTTTTAGGACGAAAGGAATCAGATTTTGACCACAAACTGTTGGCTGAATCAGGTAAGTGTTTTGTTACTTCAAGTTTCAGCTATGCACGCGTATATTATGTATGTGTACAAAAAAATTGAGCCAAGACTTTTTTTATGATAGCCTAATTTCCTCTGTTTTATAAATTTGATCGTATTTTTTAAAGATCCCTTGAAGTTAATTCCCATCCTGTATTATGTTACAGTAAACATTTCCAATTTTCTACACCTGCTACCCGGCACCATTTTGTTACACTATTAAAATCTCTTGTTTCCTTGTGAAAAAGTTTTAGCTGTTGTTGTTGATTTAGATTTTCACCAAACTTGTAAGGATTCACATAATTAGCCTGGCTTAATTTAGATTTTACCACAAACAAGCTTGTTTTCAGGACTGTTGAGTCTATTTTCCATTGTTAGAAAGAGCAAATTATGGTGCGCGATGGTGAAAACTAGGTGTAAGCAAATCTCCCTCTGATCAGATAAATTAATCCTCTTTTATCAACATAGGTAGAAATAGGCTGTTTCCGTATTAAATTTTCTTTCCACTACTACCTACCTTATGAGCAAAATCCTAATAATACTTGTTTTTCACCAAGTTCTCTCGTGATATTTAATCAGTCAGCCAAATAATTACATTGTTACTTCAGCTTATTCCCACGACGCGACGGTGGAAATAATGGGGAGATGTGTTTCCTGTCCGAAAATAAAGACATTTCTGCAAAGTAATGAGAATCGCCTAGGTATGAAATGGAAGAAAAGAAACAAGTTGGGATGAAAGTGATTGCAGATTATGTTCGCGTCATGTGTTTCGTTTCCAACTGAACTACACATATCCATCCACCAGAATCGACATTTTATTTAACATAAATATTATACATAAAGATTTCTCCTGTCTCTTGACGCACATAAATTCCATTACTTTGTAGTAGTTGTTATTGAATATAACTACCCACTTGCTGGTACGCACGCACAACAGTTATCTGTTCGCATCTCTGTCTTATCATTCGTAGATATTTCATACTATACTAATTTTAATAACGATGTGTGCTTTATCTCCGCTCAATATCTCCTTTTCAATCAAATCTCTGTTCCAGAAAACAACATAGAATCCCTAGAAATACACTTTCCAAAAGAAAATCTTTATGATTTTCTTGTCGTCTGTACTTGTCTCATGGTCATCTATGTATATTGTTGTTAACTTACTTTCAAGTATTCCACTTTATTATGTACATCGAGCTTTCCAGAAAAAAGTATGCTCGCATTTAATTTACCTTCAACCAGTAGTAGTAGCAGTAGCAGTGTCAGGTTTTCCTCAATTTACAATTTAACCTGCCTTACTCGCTCGTTTTATTTTAGTATTATTTTTAGCCCCTCTTTTCACCGTCGCTATAACTCACTCGCTTGCAATGCTCCCTGATTGATTTAAATCTGAAATGATTACAAGGGATTTTATTTTTCTTTGCACTTTTTTGTTAAGAGAAAGAGGCATATGGTAAGGTAAATAGATGGACAAACAAAAAACGAAATAAACGGTAGTTAGGTGTAGATAAGTAGCATGACGTGGTTGAATTTTAGTCTTTAATTTAAGAAAACTACAAGTTATACGTTCATACGTTTAGACATGAAACGAAATGAGTATATTTATTTGGGGTCATTGGCTTACTACGCACAGTTCTACCATTCGAGCAGACAGACATTACTATGCATTCTCATAAAAAAGACACTGGTAATACAAGAAGCGTGAAAAATACCACAAGATAGAATGATAGAAAGCACTGTGTATGCCTGTCTTAAAAGAAAAGTAAAGTAGGTAGTTTGTGCGGTGGTTTAGTCGGGTTGAAGCTATTAACCATTCACTCACTCAACCACCCAGGCAGTTTTCACCACTGCAAATGAAATGGATTTGATGGAAAGAAAAACCTTTTCTGCTCTGTTTCCACTGTCAAGTTTGTTTTGTCTTGTTTTTGTGTTACTGTGTGTAGTGTGTGTACTCGTCTTCATGTGATTTCAAATAGAAAAGAAAATGAAGATTTTTTTTTGGAATCAGATGCTGACAGTACAGCAGTAGTGAAAAATAAGCGAGTAATGTTTGTCATTTTAAGGGTTTCGTAATAACTTCCAGTTTTTAACATGAAAATAGCCAGTAATAAATTTAGAGAGTGAGATATGAAATGGTCGAGAAACTGTTGAAAGCGTGGAAGGAGTTGAAGAGAACACTTGGCCTAAATTGTCTCCGCTGTTCACTGTCTTCACTTCATTCTCCCTGATTTGCATTCTACTTTACAAACAACATGGCTGTCCTGTTGTAGCAGTAAGAAAGTTTGAGGAGTAGTGAGGAGGTTTCAGATTTTTAAGATGAGAAGGGGAAAATCTTCAAGTGGGGGAACGTGAGAGTAAATAAATAAACACTTGAAATGGTCGTGTTTTCCCATTTTCATGATGACAAGGCACATATTATAGAGTATTTTCAACTTCCCAGGTGAGTCTGTAAAATGTTACTTGTTGGAAGTCATAGCACCTTTAATGAATTTGTAGAGACGTAATGAAAAATGGCTTCTGACTACGCCAACCTCATCATCGTGTCAGCGCTGCCATGTTTTTTCAATAGAATTTTACGGACTTTACTTGTTTATACATAGGTGACTGGTTATATTTATTTTTGAAAAGGATGAGTGATTCTGAAGGGAAATCACGTTAAGTACAATGTTTATGGGGTATTAAGAAACTGGATCTGGAGTGTTAAGCGAGATATGTAGTTATTTTCAGGGGTTATTATTGCGCTTCAGTGAGCTGAGCGTAAAAATGACGAATGAACTATGTCGCTGACACATACTAAAAATTATTGTTGGATAATAGCGTGTTGTGTTATTGGAAGAGGCAGGCATAACGTTAGTGACAAGATGAAGCGGTGTCATATACTGTGCTTCTGGAAGTAACTTATTACATGGAAACAGGAGTTTACTTGGTTGGTTTATCAAATAGCAAAGTGTAAAAGTATGAGAAGACCTGATGATGACGATCTAGTGAGTGAGGAGGATATAGCAGTTTTATTGACATCTCCCCAAGGAGCACAACAGTGAGTAGGTAGATTCAGCTAAAGCTTCTTCTCTGAAAGCAAGTTGCCTTCATCATTTTATGAAAACGACACATTTTCGCTAGAAATTGGGAGTAGCATAATGCTTGTGCTGTTTGCATTTTACTGATATCATATAACGAATGGAAAAACTCCTGTGGTGATTATCAAGGCAACGCTCAACGGTGGTGTCGCTAAGTTGCCTTCGCGTTATATAAGCGACGATGGTCGTGGCAGGAGCAAAAAGTGATCATTGATTTTGAAAGACGGAGAGAATCTGTATCACGCCATGTCACTTGTCCAATTTAATGATCCCACTCATTTGTCTCTGACGTGTGGGGGATGAGCAGTACCTCACTGCATGAATGGCCCTGAAATGAATGATGATGATTATTAAAATAAAATCCCAACTGCCTTGGAAACAGGTCGAACAATCAAAGATAAGACGAAAACGACACCGATTAGAAGGCCCAATGACATTTTAAATTCCTTTCGGAGGTACTCATCCGCTTTCTGTTGTCTTTAGGATGTCTGGCATTAGCATGTGTTCATATTTTAAGTAGTCTGGGAAAAGGGATAATAATATATATGTTATGGAACATGATTAATGTGCAAAATGTGCATAAAATGCGTTTCAAAGGAAGTCTGTCTGCATGCTAAACAGGCATCAGCACAGTTGTATGATATATAACGCGACACTTTGCAATTTGCATCCATTGACAGCATCCTGCAGCGTTCCAGCATTTTTCGTCCTCTTGTTTTAATAAGTGAAGAATGATGACGGAGGAAACGTATGCATTTCATGGCCATTTTACGACCGTCTGGATATGTGGAAATTAAATATTAAAATGTCTCCTAACATCACCACGAATTTCCATACTATAGATACAGTCAAGAAACTTTTTAGCTGTTTAAAATTTTTGCAAGATAAAATATCATTTAAGGTACTCAGACATTGAAGGCCAATTAATTTTCTCTTATTTAGGCTATAGTTGATAGGCTATAGCATGGTCTTGATCGATATTACTTTTGACCCATATACATGGGGCTAAAACGATTACTATTTTTACAAAGGTAAAGAGAGAATTTATCGTTTTCTAACGTTGGAGTGATTGTGTCATGGTAACAATGAGAAATTCATTAAAATATTGATGAGTTAATGAAAAAGGACAATCTCTCCATTGAAATTCCCTGTTGTTTGTTATGTAACAGCCTTGAATGGTACTCTCTCATTATGCTTTCACTTTTGGCACGATCAAATTTAATAATCTAGTTTGCCTCACGACTCTATGAACCCAATGAATTCAAAAATCTAATTAGAAGTCAAAAGGCAACGGGAACGAGAATGAGATGAGTGGAATGCTTCTCTCGTACAATCTTTTTTGTTATTCTCCCTTTCACCACCAGATATATATTATTAGCAGACTCGGTCATGCTTTGGTAATATTATTCAGAAACTAATCACGTTCCTTTATGCCTCATAGCATATTACAATGTTATAGAATCGGTCTGCGGTACACAAATAAATAGAATTAACCACTGCTCCATCCTGATCTTGACCATCACCTTAAATTGTTTTACTTTGTTTAGATCACCTAAATCCGAGAGTTTACGCTCACCACAACTTTACCAAGAACTCCATGTCTTGTTATTGGATTACCTGAAATAAAATTAATAACGTACCAATGTTCCCGTGTATGCCCGATTTGCGTATTAATAAAATGAGAAAATTACTATCATTGACCATCGCAATTGCAAAAATTGAAGCGTAGTTGTTTAATTGGCATTATCAGAGAGCTTAATTAACACACACACATGCCAACATGAAAATATGACGCCGATGCCTAAATGCTTTGTTGGCGAAATGACCTCTGAAACTGATATCTCCAAAACAAAATAGGGAGTTTCATGTACATGAGCGACACGTATATTGTTTGGCTGTCATCAGGTATCAATAAAAGGGTTGAAGATGACGTAAGGTAAAAATTGTAGAAATAAATGATGTTTTTGAAAACATCTCGCATGTGTGAGTTCATTCATAAATACAAGAGACATTTAAAGTAGATAAATGAAAGCTTGAATGAAAATGTCAGAGAGCAAGAAGATCAAATGGCTAAATTTTTTTATCAAAGACTTTTTGTGCAAATGGCTTCAATCGGGTAAATATTTTTTGGCTCTGGATTGCATGCATTTGTGTATTTTTATTCATGTTTGTGTTCCGTCGGAATAATGAGATGTAGGACGTGACTGATGTGGGTGTACAGATAGGGGTAACTATTAGTAATATAATATAGTTTCGCATATAAAAGCTAATTGCTAATTAATCTGATGGAATATCGATAAACGATCACTCTTTACGCTCTGTACAAATCTGCAAGAGGAAAGAGGGGAATATAGACTGATTCCTGGTTAGATAATCAGATTCATATTCCAGTAGCTCATTTTCAAACATTATTATCTCATCATGATCAACGTAATTTACTTTACGAAAGAAATATTACTAGAAAAGTGGTAAATAACAAATATCTCAGAGAATGAGATATGGAAAAAAATACATGATAAGTCACGTCTACTGCTTTGGGCTGTTCAGTCAAATAAATCTAAACTAAATCTGTTTTTACAGAGCTACGCACACATAAACAGCCTCAATGTCAGATATGAAGATTGGAAAACTTATTAGGAGGATTTTTTCCTACATACACCCTACTTAGCCTTCAGCTTATTCTGTATATTTCGCTTCCCTGTTGCTGTGATGGTGTTATTGACATCAATTTACAAGGACAAAACATACCTATTTTGATTAGGGAAAAGAGCCTTGCCTTTGCTATTTCTTGGTATATAAGAGTGAAAATCTCAAAATTTTATCCACAAAACACTCTCAAGTCTCGCACCCAAACCTGATCTGATCACAACGGAACAAAACTAGATTGTTTGCTACGTCTCCCTTTATGATGAAGATGATAAGTATGGACAGAATAAATGTTGACAGCGGAAAGCAAAACAGGCGGATAGGCTAATGCCAATCCACCTATTTTGACTATGGAACGTGCCAATACATATGCTCAGTGCTTTCTACTTTCAATATTCATCACAATCATAAGGAAAAGTTGGAAAATCAAGCTGTACGCTAATGGTTAAGATCCTTTAATCCTCTTTTGATTTCTTAGCTTTGCATGCTCACTTTTCATCTTTGCTTGCCCCTAATTTATTATGTTACATTGGATCAAATGCTGTTTTTATTGTTGTAGAAAGATCAATGGAAAATCTAAGCTTTAGGTTAAATTGTAATAACAATTAGAAAGAGATTTTTGTTATATTTTCCAGCAATGGATCGATCACGGTCTCAAATGGGATCCAGCTGAGTTTGGAGGAATAAAGCAGATTCGCATCCCAGCGGAGAAAGTTTGGAAGCCGGACATTATCCTTTATAACAAGTAAGCTTGTAGTGGTATCATACTTATCGAATTTGAAGGAAATGAGAATCCTTGCACGAGTTCCTTTTTCAAAATGGATAGAAACATATACGTTTACGATTGTATTAAATTAGCAAAAATTAATTTAGAGAGAAAGTAACAACGAGCAAGATGGAAATTGTGCCGCCTGTCACTGTCACACGCACCATTTTGCTTAAAAGTCTACTCATGTTTTCACTTCGTTTTTTGCATCATGTTTAATATCTTTGTACATGGTCGTCCTTTTAACAGACACAAAATGGGGCATTTAATTGGATTAAGATTTATTACAAGCTTGTTTCTTCCAAGGATCATCATAAATTTTAGAAAACAAGTTAAAAATAAAAGAGACAACGAGTTTCCCATTATAAAAAATTCTTTTGTCATTCTTTCATTTCCGCTACATTCTTGATGGCATTCAAGTAGGAAGAGTGGAGTGAAGAATCGAAACAATGCAATGTGACCCTTGTAGGAAGGATACAATACAGAAAGAAAGGTTCTTTTAGATGATGAAAGCTTACACATGTTTACATGTATCGTTTTTAGGAAACGTTGAGGCCAACATAAAAGACAGGGAAATAATGAATTGTGGTCGTTGGGAACAACAGAGAGCAAAACAAGACAAAAAAGCGACGAGAAAACAGAAGAAAAAGAGTACAAACAAAAACTGAAAGCGTGTGAGTTGAGATAGGAGATAAGTTAGATTGTTAAAAGTGTGAACAACATGAAATTAGACACTCATCGACGGAAACTAGAGAAATAGATGAACATATAATGAAAGTTTGCTTTGAAAACATGTATAAATGTTAATATGTGTAGAGGTGAAGTTTATCTGAACCGCCCACCGTCCTATGTGGTAGTACTAACCCAGTCAAGGTTACAAACTGACACCAACAAACAAATCTTTCTGCTAATGAGTCAAATGAAAGGGTCTTCAAGTTTTCTCGTTTAACTTTCAGTTCCCACTTGAAAATAAATAGAAAACAGCAGCTGCTTTCTAAAACTTTGTTATTTCTATAATAAAGTTCGTATTGCGAAAACAAGGTAGGTTGAAATGGCAAAAAGAAGGTTATGACCTGTTTATTTTCTACTTTCTTGAAACAGAGAAAGTGCATAGCATGCTGAAATTTGAGAGGTCATAAATCTGCTGAGAAGATACGTAATGTTATCTTCAGTTTCACATCATAAATTTCAAAATGTTCGTCCTTTTATCACAGTATATTTTACTTTTAAAGAATTTAGTGTACATATGTACATGCATCACACTCACAGACAGAATTCATACTCACAAAATATCAATATTATATAATGCATGAACGTGTGTTTATATAAATATCTATATGTTTTATACATATATCAGGTTGGGTACAGTTTTACGAGTTTCAAACAGTCGAACTAAATTTCAAGTGAAAAATTTCTTAATCACTTTTGGAGTTCATTTTAATTGATTCTTACGATTATTGTTTTAATGGAAAAACTTTTTGTTTTCTTTTGCAATTTTGAATTCCTAATCGAACTACGCAGTGTACAATGCAACGTGTTTGACTGCTATTTCCCAACCATACTTACTGTTAGCATATATGTAACAGTTGTAGAACTTGAACTACCGGGAAACGGCATGCAATATTTTCTTCATACCTAAAACATCACACTGAACTGGGAACCACTATTTTGAATCTTTCGATGTGCCATCACAAATTTTAAAATGGAAATAAGAAAGTAAGCTAGGGGTAGTGACATAAAAATAAGACCACCGCGACGGAAGTGTGGCAATGGCAATGACAGTCTTCTTCGTATTTGTGGTAATAACAGTTCCCACATTGTATACTGCAAATAATAAAAGCTTAAGTGCTCGTTATTGTTGACGGTGCGGCTACGGTATGCCATTTAACAATGCTCAAAATTTTCCACTGTTCACTATTTATGACTTAGTTAATGTTGCTGACTTTTCATGCTTTGCATATGAATAATCTGTGTTGGACTGGCTGCAGCATTCGCTGTGTATTTTTTACGTCTGCAAACTTCGTGTTATGATCACCAAGTCTTGAGAAATGCATTTGAGGAAAAGCGGTACGTTCCTGAGTAAAAGCCACTTAAAGTTTTTATTGTGCTTGAATCGGAATACAACGAATTGGGGCCCTTCACTTTGTGTATTAGCTCATGTAACACTGTAATTGTATGAGTGGATGAGCATAAAAATAATTTTGACTTTTCGATAAGCTGTGGATGACACCATATAATGTAGGCTACACGTCAACTTTAATGTAATTGTATTGGGAAGGAAAAGTGGATTTTGTCTGAGTTGTTGTATTGCGAAATTTTATGAAACGCTCGTCATTATCATTGCGCTCACATGGTGCACAGAACAGACACAAGAACAAAAAGGGATGTAATGATGGGAAGCTAAGCATAACAGCAAGGGAGAAAGCAGAAAAGGAAAAAGTTGAGTGAGGACAAAAAGCAGACAAACTTTTCCGCCCTGATTTCTCCTTATATATAGCTTATTCATTCTTTCCACCCGTCTTTCTTTCATTCTTCATCTTCAACAAAACTACCACTTTCCTCTTGAATGGAAATGGATGGATCATATGAGACAACAATGGGAGCATTCATTCAAATCATTCCAGTCACACTGCAATGTTCACAGAAAAAGGCACTATTTTGTTGTGACGTTCTTGCTGAATAGCTCCCAAACACTGAAACAATAGAAAAGCACATAAGAAGATATATAAAAGAACGGGGGAGATACTTAGATCCGCCAGTTTTCCGCCGAGAGTGATCTGAACAAAAAAGGTAAAAAGTTGAATTTAGTTGAGAGCCAGCCTTTTGGCTTCTATTTCCCTATCCTCTCTCCGTTTGCTACATTCAATCTCTGGCGAAAGTGAATAGTGAATGGTTGGCACAAAAGGAAAACACTGCTTTTCTTGAGGACACTTTGTTCCAAGACTTTGTATTGAGACGCGAAGGGGTACTCCTGGGAATCATGATGTTCAGAGAAGCAATGAAGGACGACATGAGAAAAAAAGTGAAACAGAATATCGAGGAAATTTCTGTGCATGGCAGAGATAAACTGATACATGAAATGTATGACAGGTACAAGACGATTACGAGAATTTCATGAGTAATAGTGGAGACATGTCACAGTTGGGTTGCAAGGGTATATGCTGATTGATAATTTTATTTATACAATACTTGAGTATTTTAGGCATTTTAAGTCAACAATATTGAATATATATTTTTTCAACTTTATACGTTTTTTTGTTTGTAGTGCGGACAGCCAGTACAATCTAGCCATACTGAGTACCAATGTGATTGTCAATTCTGAGGGAAACTTGACTTGGTTGAGTACAGCGATTTTCAAGAGTAGCTGCCAAATCAACGTGGAGTACTTTCCCTTTGACGAACAAAATTGTACCATGAAATTTGCCAGTTGGACGTATGACGGTTTTCAGGTAATTCCGGAATCCCTTGTGCTCATTCATTATCATTCATCTCTTTGGAGTCCCCCATCATGATAGATAACTTTTCAAATTTTATTTCATATCACGTGTCACACGTCTCCTCAACCGAGACTCCTTTGGTGGCTCATGAAAATGAGCAAAATGTGAGGATGATGATAGTCTAAACCACCAAAGAGCATCATCAGAGTCATCATATTAACGTTGTCAGTTGTCACCATCAAGAAAGTTGACCGAGCACCTAGAATAACTAAACAGTCCAAAACTCACATAGTGTTAGTCGACCTGGCTTGAAAGGATGAAAGATACGTTTCTATGCATATTAATTAGTGAAGCAAAAACATTCTGCGTCATCATCAAGCTCGTAGAGGTAGACTGATAATGAGTCTAAGATGAGTGAGTGTTTTCCTTGATGAACATAAAAATGAAATGTAGGCTAGATCGTTATCGAAAAGGTCACGACACATCTCATACTTCCATCAAAGTTATGATTAATTTACTAACAAAATGTTATTAAAAGAGCATCTTGTAGATTTCATCGTTTGATGTGGTTTTTGTTTCCAATTATTTTCACACATCATCTGGCATGGCGTTTGGTTTTACTTTTTTCTGTTTGTCTTTAATTTCAAAAAGTACTCATTCTATTTTTTTTGCAAATGGCACGTTTTTGGGTTGTGGTTTTTTCAATGAGGGCACACTGTCAAGTAAAGTCAAATGACAATGACAGCATCGTGACTTTTTATATTTGTTGTTCATTCACCTCAAATTGTAACAAGTGCGGTGCAAAAAACATAAACACTGACAATGACTGCTGCTGCTGCTCTTTTGAAATGCGAAAAAAAACAGTCAAGCTGAAGTGTGTCAGGGAAATATATGCGCGCTGACAAAGAAGGAAATAGTTAAAATGTTAATGTTACTCTTTCATTTCATCCTGCCACAACTTCAAGTTTTGTGGTTGGAATGCGAAAGAAAATTAGCATGTCAAAGAAACCATTTTCTGTTATTACTACAGAGCAGAGGCGACGCATTAAAACGTTGGATGAGAGAATTCAACATAAACATATAATTCAGTACTGGTTGCGTATTCGCACTTTTCTCTGCCCTAAATGTAAAATATGGAACAGTTCAGTTCATTAGATGCTAATAATGTCACTTTACCTATTTTTCTTATATTGCCTCTAGCTTAACTTGGTAATCCAAACCGAAGAAGGGGATCTTTCTAACTACGTGACCAATGGGGAATGGAGTCTGATCGCGATGCGAGTCAAGAGGACCGTTGTGATCTACTCTTGCTGCGATGAACCTTATCCGGACATAACCTACATGATTATCTTACGACGACGACCACTTTTCTACGTGTTTAATCTGATTTTGCCCTGCGTGCTCATCTCGGGTCTCGCATTGCTCAGTTTCTATATGCCATCTGACTCCGGGGAAAAGGTGACTTTGGGCATTACTACTTTGCTCAGTATGACCGTTTTTCTGATGGTCATTGGAGAAAGCATGCCTCCTACAAGCGAAAAACTACCACTGATAGGTAAGAGATTACACATATGTATAAGTAGTAGCATTGCAATAAAGGTTGCAACAACCCGGGTCGGGTGCAATAATCTTTATCGATTATAATGTAATGATCGTTTAGTTTTTTTGTGTGTTAGCGAGTAGACCGTTTTATATCTTGTAGCCAAAAAGTCTAGATTTACATTTAATGTATATGTTGTAGCTGTACAACATTTATGAGTGCCAAGTGGTGTATCAGAGTGTGTCAGGTGTGTCGAATAACCAAGGATTCACTTTTACGACAGAAGTATTGTGCTTTAATACCACAACTGAAGTTTACAAGGACAAATAACTTGAAACTTTTGTAGTTAGCTGCAGTATAGTATTTACTGGTCTCATAAACTGTAATTAAATTATTTACTTTGCTGTATACATTAAAATTATACAGTCCAATTTAAAACGTTTGTATTTTACCCTTTTGTCTTTTTTATTTTATCCCTTTGATGAAAAACGTGAAATTAAAACACAGAAGGACAAGAGTATTTTGACTTAAATTCTACATTGCGAAACAAGTATAATAGCAAAGCGCATATCAAACTAACCTCAATGGATGATGACGATGACCACCCACACAAATGTATAAAATGTGTACAATTTCCAGTATAGCTATTTTTATTTTTGTGGTTTTATAGTGGTTCACCGTTCATCTCCATCCCTATTATTACATATTTTATTTTGCTCGCTGCCTTTTGCACGGTTATGACATAAACGCACTCGAGAGGCTCCGTCCACTTTCTTATAGAAGCAATATTTTAATCATTTTGTAACTCTTCATGCATACCGTTAGCTATACAACGAACAAAGTATGAATGAATATACACACGGCATACTTATGACTACGTAAAGTACAGTTAGAGAGCTACCAGTAGACAAATATTTCATTGTTAAACATAAAAGAGAAAAAGTGAAAACACGCAGCGCAGGCAGGCAAACGGACGGATACAGGAAATGCTGTAAACTTTCATTGAGCAGCACGGTGCTTTCCTTTTTTGTACCACTTTCTCTCTGCTAGATATTTGCGAGATAAGCTGTGCTATGAAGTGGATTTGTGGATAAATCTTTTCTCTTTCTTATCATGTAACATTTATATGTATGTGTAGTGTGTGCTTAGAGGAGAAAGCAGGCGGGTGGTTGCATGCATGCATAATGGCAACAATAAAATGATTATAATAATAATATATTGGAGTGCACTCTCCACACACGACACACACACACAAGTAGGTTTTGCGCAACAGAAATTTATGGCAAAGATTCCCTTTTCTGTGACTTGTATTGTTCACCAATTTTACATACAGTTGACTTGATCAGCTCCTTCAACCGCAGAGTAATAATCATAATAATGAACTCTTGAAAAGCAAAAGGAAATGAGGAAAGGAAGGGCGGACATTTTGCTAAATTATTTTGAAGTTCTAATAAGTCATATAAAATGAAGTAATAATAACAACAAAAGCACAAAGTTAATCTTGATTTTCTCTTTTCACTTTTACCCTCTTTTGTAGGACTGTACTATGGCGTGACAATTTCCCTTGTTAGCTTTGCGACAGGATTGTCTGTTGTCACTTTGAACATCCATCACCGCGGGATGCGAGGCAGAGAGCTGCCCCCATACATGCGCCGATTCATTTTTGGCTACCTCGCCAAGTTCTTGCTTCTGAAGCTGGATATGCCAAAGAGAGCCTATCTCTTTACATCAGCAGCGCCTGGAGGCAGAACACGATTAGATAAACAGTGTGGTTCTGGGACACAAGAATGTAATTCAAAGCCATCTAGGCTGGGAAGGAGGATTCCCGTGGTAAGCAAAGCTATTTCTATGAATGACTGAGTCACAGATAAAGTTACATAATGGGAAAGTGATAAATGTTACGCTTTACATATGTCACAGGGTGATACATGGCGCATTGTGTATCCAGACATGCCTGCAACACCGACAAACATGTCGTACTGTCACTGTGACGCCCATCAGTCCCTCCTCAACTCAACTTCTTGGAGGGACAAGGCAAGGAGCAATCATAAATGTGATTCAAGGTAAGAGATTATGTGAAGCTTTTCCAAGATACTGTTGTCGTGTAGGTATTTTCTTTCCTTATTTCTCTACGTGATGGTATGTATGTTTTTGTGTGCAAATATGCTTTACGTGTAATTTTCTTTGTTTCTCTGGCTTTGTGTTTGCTGCTTCCTTTTCGTGTACATCTTACTGGAACCCTATGCTGTACTATTACTGTACCCTGGCCACTTTGTCGTGTACGTTTGAACAAATTAAAGACCCACTCCAGAGGGTGGAAATCTGGAGCCTTTGTGCCTGGAAGTGCCCAAATCTACTGCTAGCTCTTCATCTGATAATGTTTTTGATGATGATGATGAAAGGTTCCGTCCTGTGATGCGTGTGCGCGGAGTGCCATCTTCTGACCTTACCATGCCCCTGTCCGATTTGGGTGGTAATTCCACTGGAAACTCGTTCCATCACCATCATCGTATTCATCATCACCATTCCAGCTTCGCAATGGACGACACATTCATCGACTTCAAGGCAACACATCATCATCACAGGTCGGCCTTTGAGTTGGCGGATGATCTACTCCACGGGGCAACGGTTGGTGCTCGGCTTAGCGAAAGCGGTGGTAGGGGTGGCATGGGCTCCACAGGGGTAAATGGGGTGACCAGCGACATGCCGTCGTGGCAGAGACAGCTGCTGTTGCTTCTCTATAGGATCAATGACACACTTGAGAAAAACGAAGATAGAATGGACGATCAAGAGAGGAAGGATATTCTCAAGTTGGAGTGGCAACAAGCGGCGCTTGTCATTGACAGGTGTGTGTATATACAAATATATGTCGTATGTAAACTTTTTTGTAGAAGAGCACAAGAGCATAATGAAGGACTACGTTTTAAGCACGGTTCACGGCACTTTTTAATGAAAAGTTGCGAATTTTACTCTCTCTTTCTATTCATTTTGCAGGCTTCTTTTGTGGATCTTTGTTGTTGCGACTATCGGAGCTACGTTTGGTATACTGTATATGTCTCCTCATACCAAATTGTTTACGACGTAGTTGAAGCGAACAGACACAACAAACACGTCTTCCCAAGGAAGCTGTCTTTTAATTGATTTCTACTTGCTGCTTTTCGAATGAAAATTTCTGACGTTCAGTTTTTCAAGTTGGATAAGAGTAAGGAGAAAGAGGTAATAAGATGATTTGTCACTACGATACATTACATTTTACAAACATGAAAGTAAGGAAATCGTTCTCATGGAAGGGAAAGTATGTCGTTGAGCCATCATCAATGTCAAAGAAATTTTCATATTTCACGCCCACTGATGGGCATCATACTGGAAGTGGAACACCAAGCAAGAACATGAGAGTTAATACATATTTGTTATCAACATTAAGTGATTTACCTTTTTAGTCTTTATCTTTATAAAATATACTGTTTATTGTGCATGTGTAATGTGCGCCAACTAAGCTGTGTTTATTGGAGTGAGAATATTTTAAAAATAACAAATAAATATTTACATACTTATCATAGTATAATTCTACAAATAATAAAATTCAATAAAAAATATGCATACTCTAAATTGTAATAACTGTTTAAATGAATGTGAAAGAAAAATAAATATATTTAGATGATTGAGATGAGATTTTGGATTAATTTATTAAGTGATGTGTTATCAAATTTCAGGATTTGCATCAAACCGGATGTTAAATAAAACTAAGCATGATGCATAAAGTAAAATGTTTACATAAATCTACTCGTAAATTAAAGCATCGCTAAATAACACATCGATCGAAATAACTAATTGGCATAACATTTCAGATAAAACATTTTGGTATTCTCATTGTAACTTTTTGCCTATCCCATCACACATCCTTCCCTTGACTGTGGTAATAGGAAGGCCAGAATATCCTTTTTATATCAGCAAATTAGAGAAAAAGCTAAAAAGTCCCGAAATATATTGCTTGTATAATTCTCGTTTAGATATTTATGAGGAAAAAACCGCCTAACCAACAATGAAAGCCTGTCAGCTAATTAAACAAAACAACTGAAATGGACTACAAACTAAAATCTAAGCGCATTGCTTACAATTAGAATCGTAATCCGATCACTGCATATTACCAACTCAGCTCTGAAAACTTCATGTCTATGTCTCTACAAGCTACATTTTAAGTAATGAGATAGATGGTACGATGCAATTATTTATGGTTCACAATTCGCTACTGCTTTACTAGCAAAAGATTAATCAGCTTTTCCCTCTGTTGTGTAAACATATGCTCAGTTAATTACAAAATATATAGGTATTGTATTGCTACGAAATGACAAGAAAAAAAAGGTTCAGTTCAGAGTAAAACAAACGTAAAGGAGCTGGGAAATTTATTAGTCTTATGTCGCCCCAAATGATAAATAGCTATACACGTTGACTATACACATTCCTTTCTCTTCGCTCTTCTATTTTTGTTACACAATAAAAATAAATATTCAAACTGCTTACATTCCAATAAACAGAGATTCCTTTGTCAGTTGAATTGTTTTATTTAATAATTTCTAAGAAAAATAGTTGATAATAATCTGGCAACAGATGGAAAATCGTGAAGCAATTTAAACCCAATTTCTGTACACAGAGAAAAGACAAAATTCGCAAATAACGACGTAACTCTCTGGTTTCAAGGGAGCCAATAAGGCCCATCATGGCTTGCTACGCTAAAATAACAAAAGCGTATAAAGTCTGTGAGCCAAAGGAAAACGACCACCAACATGGCATCTGTTTCTTGTAGGAGAAAAGAGCAACATTATCCTTTCCTTTTTACTTGTTATTCCGCTTGTTTTAGCATTTCTCTTAGCCATGTTACTCTTCTTGTCCCGCAGATAAAGATAACAAGCGAGTGGAAAGCTGAAGCGAGAAGAAGAAACAACACCAACCAACTCAACTCTATTTTCAACCAAGACGACTTCATTCTTTCTTCATTCTCTAAAGTAATCCATATGAAAATGGTACGTACATAAGTATCCTCCCATCTCACCATCTCCGCATATAATATACCCAAGCCATTTATCCAATATTGCACGTTTATACAACCACCACCGACAAGTGGAAAATCGCAGAATAATAGCTCATATACAAAACTCCAAAAGGGAAGAAGGAGTTGAATGGAGTAGCATCGAAACTTGCCTTGCCACCACCTCTACCACCACCGCTTCAGGTTTTTTTTACTGCTCGATCTACAATCTATCTATCCATCCGTCTAAAAGCAAACTATCTGAACATGCATGCATACTTACTACTTGCTACTGCACTACTATCACTAGTCACCGTCACCGTCATTTCCAACAACACACAAATACTCACAAAAAAAGTTGTTTCTTTCTTTTCTCTCTGACACGTTTAAATCCCTGTGTTACCTTTCCCAATTCCACCAGTCTCAAGTCTGATCAGTGGGAATGCGGACGTGCCGCATGATAATAAAAACTAAAAAAAATGTCTTCATTCTTTTTGCATATTTAATAGTCTTTATACCAAAAAAAAGACAGGAAGGAACATTTTATTCATAGATATGTAAGCCTTCTTGTTATGCAAGACCGGAAGCGAATAGACAAAAAAGTTGAATGTTTGAGGGGCGAAAAAAGCTAGGCTTGGAACTAAGGTACTATAAGTTTTAAACATACATACGTTTGTGCTTTTCAGTATTTTAAAATAGTGAGCTGAGCTTGTTAAAGAAACCAAGGGAAGATTTAAAGTGACTTTTTGACTTGCGGTTCCCCTCTGGAATAATCATAATCGTAAAAATTTCCCTTAGAGAATAAAAGAAAGTAGCATAAAAAGCGTATGCAGTCTGCTTTGTTCAATTCTTTTTTATCAATACGCATTCTATATGCTGGGGTGTTTCAAATTGCATCAAGCTGAAAGAAAAGCAGCGTATGAGTGAGAATGACGACTCGTCGTGTGCATTGCAAGGCCGTCAAGTGAACAGTGTTGAAGGAAAGTTGGTGTGAAGTGAAAGGAGAAAAAAAAAGTTTGTATAAAAAACCTGAACAGGCATGAGTGAAAGATGTGAAAGCGGAAGCATTGCATTAGCTTGGCGTTTTTTGCGTGAATGCGCGCCTTCATAGTCGAAACACGTTTGAAGCATGAAAGCTTTAACAAGAATATTCACATGGGAATGTGAATGCTTTATGCATGCAACTATGCAAGTCAAAAAAACTTCAAGGGAGGAAGCAACCCTTTTAAGTTATTAAGCATCTCTTTAAGTGACAAATTGGCAAAACTGTAAATGAAGTCAATTGTCGTAAAGTTTGCAAATATATATTTTTTGTTAAAAAATTATTAGTGATAATTTTAAGTTGTTGTTTGGCGTTTGTTGGGAAAACAAGGGATTGCCTTTAAAGTAAAATAAGATGACACGGAAAATCCAAATCTAAGTAGTAAGTACGTTTACATGGGAACAAGACAAAGTCTTCTTGAAGGACTTAAGGTGTTTCACTTTGTTTGACAACTTTATTGGATTCAATTTGTAGCAATGTCAAAGAAAAGGGAGGACAAGATAGTGATGGGGGTTTCCTTAACTTTTCTTTGTTGTGATCGTGATCTTGTTGCACTTCAATAAACCAAGACAAAGCCCATGAAAGTCTAAAACAGAGTGTAACGAACACGAGGAATCTTGCTACTTTGTGAATTGTGACACCTACAACATTTCCGCCGTCACTTGAACAAAGAAAACAAGGTTAAAAAGCAGTAAGCTACAAAAATAAAGGCCTTGAGGAAGAGAATTTGAGTTTTGGACAAGACAACAGGGAAGTCCACGACTGAATTTCATTTCCCATCTCATGTTTTCTCAACAAATGTGAATGGGATTGCAAAGAGATTACAAGCCGTGAAAGCAATTCCACAGATTGCAATATAACTGCAAAAATTGCAATCTTTTCTGGTACTCCAGCAAAGTTGTGTGTGGGAAGAAAATCAAAATGGAAATGAGAAATGGGATTATCAGTGACTCCAAATTAGGATTTATTCGATTTCGAGATGTAATCATCTTATTATTTGCATTTCTCTCATGTAAGTTTTCAAAATGTTTACAGAAATTCATTATATTCAACCCTTGTTATTTCAGGTCTCATTAAAAAAATACTATAATATGTATGTGTTCACTCAGGTGGGTAGTATGCTCATTTTAATACGAGCGTACCAGGTTATAAAATTCCTTTGATGTTTCGTAATCTACAAGATGATAATAATGATAAGTTGCTATTACTCTGTACCAAGTTAAAGTAAAAGTGAAAGGAAACACGTTGAAACGTTAGATCTGAGTTCAGAAAGTCTTCAAATTGTGACACTTTTATAATAGGACTTGTCTGACAAACTTTGGGATTTCAACCAATTCAATACACACACTTTTCTTATGACCATGAAATTCTAATGAAATATTGTTACCTTTAGAATTAGTATGAATTAGTTGAAGTACTACTGCGAAACATCATGTTTTTACTTCATCTTGTCACTTTCAGATGGTACATCTGTTCACATTCTAAACAAGTTCGTGGCTGTGGCATTTACAAAAGGTAGCATTTAAATGCTACTTTGGTCAAATGTATGTATGAAAGACATGCGACATCGTGTATCTTTTCGTTATTATAATAGTAGCGTCCATTGAAACAATATGAGTGTATGACTCTATAATTAGCGTCAGGAGTCTAGTTTTCTGTCTCATTTTGATGTGGACGATGGTGATGATGAGTTGACACACTCAACAAAATTAGATTTGACGTACATCCTCACGCTTTCCTTTTTGTCAGCTTTGTACCATTGTTCAACTTAAGAATTTGAAATAATGACGACCAAAGAGTGGGCGTATTGCTATTCATTGTTTGGCAAACTTTATTCAGCTTTCTTGAGAAAGATGACGTAGGTAGGTAGCTTACTGACCCTCCACCACATAGACAGGGCAGGGCGTATGTTTTAAGAATTAAACTTCATCGCAGCAGACCTATCACTTTGCAATTTATTTGTTGACCGCCCTAATAAAAAGTTTTCTGTTTTGTGAAAAGTGCCAAACTGGTAATAATATGTGATGGCTGTGATAATATCATTTGAGAAGAGTTGAGAGGATTCCTTGAAGAAAATGGAGGCCATAAGTTGCTGCCAGATCCATTTTCACTTTTTATGTTTAGGTAGTTTTTATAAACTTAAATCTATAACTGCCATCATTGGTATCGTAAAGTATACAATTTTATGGTGATAACGGCACTTTACCCGTGTCTGCCACCAAGGCTTTTTTTTCTTCGACAGTTGACAATGTTCGATGGATGCGATAGCTTTCCTGGGAAATCTCTTCGGTGCAAAGAGGAATCTTGTCTGTGTGGAAACTGTGAAGCAATGCGAAAGGGACATTTATGTCAACAATCTCAAGTGAAAAGTTTTCCCTTTTGGCTTTGACTGACGGCTTTAGAGGAAAGAAAATATTTTTTATCGTCTCAAGTGGACTTGTATCTTGCCTTGGTTCTTATCTTCTGTTATCTATACCAATACTTCTTTGCTAGCATTAACATGGCATTAAAGGTTTTGACATGGAACATATTTATTCAGGTGCTTTGATAGGCGTAAAATCAATATCGGACATTACTTGTATGTTTTTTAGCGTAATTTTTTCTATCGTCCAATTCATATCACACACTAGCCATCTTTACTGTTGTATTTTTAAGTATATTTTAATCATGCGCAGCAAATAATGGACATTTCACAGTATAATTACTAAATCTAGACTAGACTTTCACCATTTTTTTTAAAGATCGATAAAAAGCGAGCTTGTTACATGACACACTTTGTAAACATGTGCAATGCTTCTTGTGACCTTCCTAAAAACAAATGCATTTTGATAGTCTTCCAATCGAGACATCATCACCATCACAGTCTCGTCGATTATTGATTCAGTTGATGCCATACCATTTTTCCATAACTTTGTTGAATGTCATCACATCACGTATGCCCACTGGAGACTATAAAAAATAGAGCAAAGATACATATATTCCTGTTATGAAATATTATTTCAGTTTTTTATCCAACAAAAAGCCTGCAGCATCTTAATGGTGAATGGGCAGTGTATCTAGTATCTGGTCTGGTGTCACTAGAAATCCATTTTCTCTGAAGAAATTAATTATGATAGTTTGGCTCTAGTCTGCCACTACCAATATGAGTAGGATCTTTCCTTTCGGTCTGCTGCGATTTCTTGTATTCTGAACGTGAACAATATGAGTATAATGTCGTTTGAAGGACCTTTTTTATGTACTTTTTTATAAAAAGATGAGTGGGTCCATCCATTTTTCTCTTGAAAAGCAATCTATCGGAAAAGAATGAATGTCCTTTTGATTAGATTACCTTTCTGGAAGAAGATTCTCGTCAACATCAACCTCTACACGTAACGTGATCGTTGTGGCGTGGTAGTTCACTGCGAAAACGGTCGCTTAGCCTTTTTGACTTAAAAACACCATTTTTTATGGACATAACAGAAAAACGTAAACTGTAAAATTGACCATGTTTTTGCAAAAGCCATCTAACATTTGTCTTTTTTGTCTTGTAAGACGACTCTTTGAGTAATCATTTTGTATTTTGTTCAAAAGCAAGTAACGTGAATGATAGTGCGCGCATGAGAAAAATATCTTATTGCCTTTTCTCAAAAATGAAAACTAGAGTATTTTTTACTCCCCAGTTTGCAAACTGAATACGAACATTTATGATCTCGATTAGTGCACTGGTCCATAGTTTATGTTTTTTTCGAAGAGTCTTTATGTGATTCAATTTTTTACAACTTTCCTCAATGCAGCACACTTGACTAAAATGCACATAACACACAACAGTTGCGGAAAAGAAATGAAAACAAGTGATGCATAGACAAATGTGACTAAGCGTGAAAAAATCGGCACCTGATTTTCAACACTCGTTGCATTTTACACACATACATATGTATATGTATGTACCAATGTACTCGAGGGTTTCACACTGTTGCATACATTATTTATTGAGTTTTATTGCTGCTTGGTGAATCTTTTGGAGAAAGTTACGCTGACTGTGATATTATCACATGAGTATGTTAACTGAAATCAGTTTAGCTGCGTAGTATTCCCAAGCTTCATTACATCCAGAACTTCTGAATGTTCATTTGAAAGTTGAGCTTTATACGCTTGTTAAAATAACAAACTAGAAGTCAGTGCTCCATTGCATTTTATAGCTTTTGAAGTGGAACCAAAAGAGGTGCTATTCATAGAGTCATTATAAAAGACAATAAAGATAAAAGAGTAGAATGGTCTAGGTTTTTTGTAGTAGTTTTGACTCTCTGTTTTGTGTATCGTCACTGGAATTTTTTACGGGGATTTGGATTGGGTTAAAAAAACAAAGGAGCTTGCAGGTGCTTGGAAAACAGTCAACATAAAAAAAGAAGAGGAAATGGGGTGTACAAATTGGAAAGAGGACATGTTTGTAATGAGATTTTTATTGTTTGCATTTTGTTCTTTGTGGACTATAGGCTTACCGTTGTGCTGCTCAGAAGGGGAAAATTATGAGAAGGCTCTTGTTCGAAAACTGCTGGCAGATTACGACACATCCATTAGACCTTCAAGGAATGTTTCTATTCCCCTTAACGTCACCTTTGGACTGGCTCTCACACAGATTATTGATGTGGTAAGTAATCGCTGATGAAATTATATACAGCAGTAATCTTAAGCACTTCCTTATTGATTGCTTATAAAAATAACTAGTTGGATATAAAAATAACTTCTCATTTATTATTACTGTAATACTATAAGTGATTGGCTTTTTCCATTTATTAACAAAAACACGGAATACGTTTCGAAAAAATAGCATGCACAACAGTGGAATGTTGCGTTTCCGCACTTTCACTCTGAAATACGATTGTGATCCAGAGCAAAATATTTATTTAGATTTTAATATGTAATGTTTCGTAAATTGATTAATATATGCCAGCATAACGTAACATTGAGATATGCCCTACTTTGGTTTCTAGTATATCAAACTAATCAACTCACAACGGTTAGAAAATGCAGTGAAAGTAAAGTTCTGTCGTAAATCTTTTGTTACCTGCAGTCTGGTAATTGTATGGCCTCTCAGTTCAACACGTGCACTGCCATATGATCCTTCATTAATAAACAGAATTAAATGTTTGCTAGAAGTCATGTATACTGAGTGAGAACTTCAAACGCTTATTGATTGAGCAGTCTGGCCCTTTCCCTTGTGTCAAATTTCTGTTTAAATGAAACCTTATCAGTTAAATGTTTTATTGCAAACTCATTAGTTCCCATTCCAATGGGATTATATATGCTTTCTTTCATCATTGCCAAAATTATCATTTTGTCAGCGATTTTCTTTTGAATCATTTGGAAAATTAAATTTACTCACTAATTTGACTTGGGGCAAGTTGATACTAGAATATGACGGAACTCGATACATGATACGTACAATATAATTTGTGGTAGTGGCACTGTGGTATGTAGACTAGGTAATAGGTAACTTGAAAGAGAAACTTAACCTGCATGCAAAATATACTATCTGTAAAGCTTAATTATACAAAGTGTGTTTGTATCTCCCTTTAATGGAGATTTGTTTTTCTTGCAAGCTGATAACCATCAAAATTTATGTATATGGAATATGGACCCCTGTAGCATGGTCTTGAGCCTGCACCTGTTTTGACTATGTACATACTAATGGTTGTTTCGTTACTGCTTAGTTTGTGGAAATTTAATCAAAGAAAAAATGTTGTTTGTTGTATACTGAGCTTCTTTAAAGCACGTTGAGGTAGACAATGGAATTTCTTGCGAAATTTGAACATAGAAATAATGCTTCTGATTAGTGTGCTGAGTATTCTTCAAAAGACCTGTTCATTTTACACATGATAAAAGCTTAAGTCAAAAATGTTGTAATGTATTCTTCTGCTTTGTAGCTCAAAGCTCAAATGATCTTCTTGAATGTTTTGTCTGATTAATTTTAATAGTACACAAATTTTATAAACATTGTAGAGTTACGTTTATTTCTCAATACTTTCTTCTTCTTTCGTTGCATAAAACGTCTAACCAACTAAGAAGGTTGTGTAATCATGCAGACATAATTTGTACTTGTAATCACAGCAGCAGCTTATGAAACAAGTCTAAAGAAAGATAGCGGATGGCCACCCAAGTCAGGAAAAACCAGGAAAGATTTCCTTTAATGATGTGTTGTTGTCTTCATGTTGAAAGAAAAGACAGAGTAAAAGTCAGCACTATTCTGACGCATCAGCAAAAAAATAACAACTGCATGATGAGTTTGTAAATAATGTTGCCATTCTTTAAGCAAATTGACTCGAGATGGAGAAAGGAAAGCTGAGTGGCAGAAAATCAAGTTGGATATACAGCCAACACCAAGAAAATTTAACCACCCACGCATAATTTTTATGGTGGTAAAATTCTGTTGTAATCCTATTTTAAAGTACTTGAACCAGTTGAGTTGATCCCATATTCGATTTTTGCTGTTTAGAAGTAATTCCTTTGTGTGAAATAACATAATGGGATTACAGGGAAGAAACGAAGGATGCGAGGGTCTATAGTTTCTTCACAAGTTTTACTAAGAACGGACAGGATAATGTTCACTATTAAAACCAGATTTTTAAAGAATAAATTTAATATAACAACAGTTAGAAATATATAATGTGTACCTATATGCAACATAAAAGTAAACAGAAGTAGCTGCAGGTAATAATTATTGCGCATCCGTTACTGCTAAGATCAAATGCATGTAATAACTGATCAAAGTTGTGAATATTTATTCATCAAAAATTTCAAAATGCAGTAAATTTGTATGAACTTAGTTTTGAGTTGTTTTAAACCTTAGAAACAATGATGAAAAATGTATAAAAAAATCAGTCGGAGCGAAAGGAGTAATGGGATCAATAAAAAGGAGATAGTAGAGAAAGGAAGAAATAAGAGATGAGAAAGCAGTGCAAAGAGAATAAATCAAGGAAATTATGCAACCTCACAAGGTATGAGATTGCATTTCGTCGATTCAACTCTCTTTGTGATCCAGGTAATTACATTTCGAATTGGAGTGAAATGAGATTTAAAGGAATATCCTTTCAACCATAGCAACAAGAAGGAAGGGTAGTAATGGAGGTCTTAAAATGTAATATCCGAAATCCATAACGATAGCGTAGCGTAATCCATAGCGTTTATTACAAGAAGAGAGTATGAGGATGCTATTAAATAAAGGTACGGGTATTACACACATGTGTACACTTCCACATTATGCTGGCTAGAGAAAGTGAAAACTATATTTTAATCTTGCTAGAGAAAAAAGCATGATCTCTGGAATTGTGGGTGAAATGCTCCACTGGTCTTGCTTACACTCTCTATTCGCATTTGTTCCGCTGTTGAGCTTAAATAAATACAAGGGAAAAACCAGACGAGGGCAAAGAGGAAGGGAAGGGATTTTGTTGAGTTTGTTCACTTTATAGACTGTGTCCGTGTCCTTAAGTAGGTCCCTATGTTTGCGTGTGCTTATGTAATAAATAGGATTATAGTTTAGTAGCAACACTAACACTCTATCATTATATATTATGAACAGTTTTTTTGTATTTTGAAAATCAACAGAGTAGTGTTGCATGTGTATATATTTAAGTTGGGTAAATAAACTAACATGAAATGCAGCCTATGAAGGGTAAAAAATCTGTTGAATGTTGCTTGATGTGCTTTTTTATTGAGATCATCATGAGCTCCTTGTACAAACACGGTTAATGTAATAATGAGAAGTATCATCATCATAAAAAAAGCTTTCTTAGCGGATTTCACGCATCTGCATGTTACGACGGAGTATCCATTTTAGATAGTTTAAATAGCTTGAAGTATGCACTTGTGTTGGATCATTTAAAACAAAAATTTATTGCGTCTTACTGTTTAACTTGTGAATGCGCACATTGTAGACACATGTGCAAATGGGATTTCGATTATGTGACCATGATACAAAAAGAGTTGGGAGCTGATTTCATCTAAAGTTGTTTGTTTTCCTAAAGAGTAGAATAACAAAGAGAAGAAGAGATAATGCACGTCTGCATTTTGTAGTGAAAATACAACGTTTTTCGTAATAAAGAAGCACCTAGAAAAGACAAGACATTCAATAAAAAGTTTTCAGTGTACTTAACCTTGTTGAGGATTAAAAAGGCGCTAGGAATAGAGTATCAAGTGGAGATTTCTAGTTCGATTTTGATTTTCTCGCAATCTAACAACACAAAGTGTTTTCAATTTCAATAATAATTTGTGTTTATGTTCCTTATTTTCTTTCAGGACGAAAGGAATCAAATTCTGACTACAAATTGTTGGCTTAATCAGGTAAGCATAAACTTTACTCTTTTTGATTCTCGATTTACCATGTCGTATCTTAAGTTATTGACGGATCGTTTATAAACTAGTATACTTTAGCAACATAATAGGCTTGTTTTATGTTTCATAAATTAATGACCTAAGCTTAATTTTTCTGAAGTATGTTATTTTATCAGCTTTTTTATAAATGTCTGGATAAAGTAGTAAAGAAATGCATACATACTTATCATTAGATACATCTTTGTTTGATTTGTCTATGAATACCAAGTCATTTTTATGTAAACACTGGCCGACTGGCAAATATACAATGTTGTGCAAGTGTAATTGAGACGCAACGGAATGAAAGTAGACAATATGCGTATTACGCAAAAGATTCTGAATTTTTAAAGGAAGAAACGTCTTTGAATCGACAATATAAATGGATTATGACTTAAGTAAGGAGATTTTGGGATATTTTTGATGTTTTATTCATGACAGAAAAGGAAAACTGCAGAATCCACATATTTTCTGCATAATGCTTCTGCATCCCATCATGAATCACATTACATCACGAGATAGACATTTAAAAAGAATCATGGGTTTATGAACTGTAGATTTTTGATATTCCATCATCAAATAACCATTCGTTTGCCTCATGTCGGATGTAAATGTCATCATTATATGTATATCATGATGAAAATGTTCATGACATGTTGACAGGCGGGCAGGTGAGCTGAGTGAAAGCTGGAAGATGTGGTTGTACAATCTCCAGCTTTAAACATTTAACTTTAACATATTCATATTTATTCGAGAATGTAGAGCGATGTGTTGAGCTTGTTTATAGAGGCAACTCATAATCTAAACATGACATACCAATACGTTAATTTAGTTTATCGTTCCAATGGAACAAAACGTAGATTTGTTCTGTGCGCTTGATGTATTTTCATTTAAGATTTTTACATTTGCTCTTTTGCTCGAAATTGGGAGTATATATGAGAATATGGTAACAAAATATGCGGTTTTGCAACAGAGTTTTCTGTAAAAAAATAATATATTTAGAGAATAGGTTCCAACAAATTGCAATTTAATATTAGGGCATTCGACAGGAAGGAAAAGGAAACATGCAGGCAAATCAAGGAAGAAAAAATGAAGGTTGAAGTCATGCCTTTGGGGCAACGTGAAAATGTATAGTAAATGTAGGGAAATGAGACGAATGATATAAGATGATATTGTGCACTTCAGAAAAAACCTTTACTCTTCGGTTCACCTTCAACCTTTTCCTCAAATTCAATTTTTTCAATGTGTTTTCACGTTGGTTGTGCGTCTTATATAAAACGGTATGAACACGGAACAGAAGAGTACTTTAAATTGGACATGAACGTAAACCTAGTTTGGTCAACAATGCTAATCTGCGTGGTTGAGTATCATGCGATCGTTCAACTTTCATGGCAAGTAGAACAACCTGTTGTTAAGTCTTTGTTCGATGAAGCGTGTTATACTTTCTGTACAAATTGTACTATTAGCTCATCTTCTTTACTAATGTACCAGGTAATAAAGATTACCTTAAAATGTCTGCAAAAAAGTTTTTAAAAGTGAGATGCGTATACAGTTTAGGGCTTATATGTGAGCTATGAGAAAATGAACACATTTAATGTAACACATACTTCATGTTTTTGTAATGCCTACGTCAAGTCAAAATGACACGTGCGGAAAGATTTTGAAAAAATTTAGAATGTGTTTTTTTTGTCAAATTGGGATAAAAATAGAGCCTGAATTGAGAAAATCAGTAGAAGATCACATACGATGACGTAGAAACCACAACAACCATTTAAACTGAGGATAAATTTGTGCTGTCAAGAGAAAGTAGGTTGATTTCGTGCATGTGCGATGTTAACCTGTTCGCTACAAAACGAACGTTTCTAATGGAAGTTTTGAAGCAGTAAAATAATGCATTTTTAGTATATGAACAACCCCATTTGCAGTTAACATTTTACACGTCATGTCACTCCGACTAAAATGGGACTCGACTGACTGCATCTGGGAAAGTTAATTTTCTCCTTGAGAGATGCGAAACGATATGTCTCGCTTCACGAAAGTAATGCAGACAGACAGGTACTGGTACTATGTACATGTAAGCTTGTTTATGTGTGTATGGGAAATATTCAATAGTTTTTATTTGGTTGGTAGAACGTGCATGCCATTTGATTATGCTTAAGCAACTACCTACATGCTCCCAAAGCCATTGCAATTTGAAATTGAGTCAAGTATTAAAAAAGTGGGAAAATATTGTGGAATTCCATTGGGATGGGGCATTCTGAGACGTTCGTCGTGCCTTTCTCCACTTTCATGTTTATCGAAGCAGTGAGCAGACAATAAAACCAATTTCATCTTTCTTTGCGTTATCGGTAAAGAGTCACAAAGATTTTCTTTCTTTCTAAAACCCGTATATTTGCATTATTGACATATTCCCAGGAGACTCGGGATGTTGGCATGCGTGCGTGGCGGCAGCGGCAGCGACGGCTGTGGTATGATGAGCGACATAAGCTAAAGGAAAGAAAGAAAAAAATAATACATCTTTTTATGATGATGATGACGACGGCAAAAGAGGCACTTCTGTGATGCCGCCGCGTCGTTGCGGCGGTGTTGGTGCTTGTCATTCACACAAAGATGTTTAAAAAATATTCTTTGGAGGTTTCAATAGTGAAGAAGTATAGACATTTACGGTTTTACGAAATGTTGTGCATGTAAAAAAAAAGAATATTCTCTTGGGTATTATCATATCTGTATCATAGAATAGCATAACGTATAGAACACGTCTCAACTAATGATCCCCCTCGTTTGTCAAACGTTTTCTTCTGCTTACTATAGTATTATAGTTTCCTTCATCCTTTCTTCCACAACAGAAAAAATGAGATGATGTGAGGGAGGTGGGTACTGGGTACATACCTAGCTATTACCTTATGAATCACGTTGCCATCGTCCGTCACACAAAACATAAGAATAAAGTCACAGAGTCGTGTGGACGGTGGACCTGAGTGATATCAAAGTGAGTAACGGCGTACATAAAGTAGGAAGGCACGGTCGGTCGAGATAAGGAAGCTGATCTTGTTAGAAGAGGTCTCCTTCTTCGTTGTTTGGAGTAGCTTGTCAAGTGGAATCTTGTCACGATGAGAGTAAAGCCATTCATTTTTTATTATTCTTGAGTCAGGCCAGGGTACAAAGTCCGAGAAATATCTGTAGAGAACAGTGAGCTTTGCAAAAATAGTTATGTACGTGCAATATGCAATCAAGCATATAATTATAATAATGCATGCGTCTACTGCATTATGTATGTAGTGGACCAACTGACTCTATTTGAATTTTATTGTGAGAGCAGTAAATATTTTATGTTATGAGCAAAAGCTTTGGGGTAAAAAATCTCCATTTTGGTCACACTGCTTGGCATGTTGGCATACCTTTTACATATTGATTTTTTGGATCCCTTACCCCACACAGTTTGCTTTCTATTTTGGTAAATTGTAGTAAAGTGGAATTAGCACGGGAGAAAAAATATTTTTGAACAGGGTAAAATAAAGTGGTAAAAATTATCTATAAATCTTGAACACGTCATTAAAAGAAGAAGGAAGCGTTACGCGTTTCAATCGCCGTTTTCATCCAAGTTTAACCAACCTGATGGAATTACAATTGGAAGGAAATGTGCTAGGAAATGTATAAAATATGGGATAATAAGAAATTGAAATGAATGAGTTCACAGCGGCATATAAAATACTCTGTGAGAAGTTAAAATGATGGCTTGCGACTTCCTTATCCTATGTATCAACATTATAGGAAACGAACGTAACATATTAAAAGTGTACGTTTGCCCCTTTGGCGTATTTTCATACTTCACGTAAGCCTTCTTTCTTTCCTCCCACATAAAGGAAATTGATGATGATGACGACAACGACGGTAAAAATGGCGATGAAAATAAAGGGGTTCCAAAGGCTATTCACTTTCTTCATCTTTTCCTCGTTTTTTTATCATGTTTGCAACCCTATTCACCATCACCACCATAATCATCGTATTAACGTTGTATACCGTGTGCACATATTTATATGAGCGAAAAGCAAATATTGACAGGGAATAAAAAAGGCATCGTATCGTGCGTATGTTGTATGTATTATGTATGCAAGGCAAAGAAAACAGAGGCTTCATTCATTGAATAGTAATAATCGGATTCCAGGGAGATGGTGAAAGTGAAGATGGATATATTATAATATTGTAACGAGCACTTTTCTATCTTGGAGATTATGCTTGATTACATGCCCATGGTTCGGGAATAATGTGAAGTTTGGG
>JAQFXM010001595.1:0-30688 GCA_034693345.1 Entomobrya multifasciata | reverse complement strand
CAAAACCCGGGCCCAAATCCCGGGCCGCCTCTCAAAAATCCCGGGTCGCCATGCTGAGCAATTTTTTTTCTTAAAATCCCGGGTGGTCAAAAAATCCCGGGTGAATTTCAAAAATTCTGAACAACTAACAAAACCCGGGAAACTTCTTAAAATCCCGGGTCAGCCCCTGAAATCCCGGTGACGGCGTCACTGCGTAACGTAAGAATTCTCACGTACGATCAAATCAATACATGTGTCTCCAGAGGAAAATATGCCTACTACAAATCGGTTCATTACGACAGTACTATTACAGATACAACCCATCTAAACATTCTCAACATGAATTCCAGCCACCGATGAATATTGACGATATTCAATCCTTCAATACTATACCAAAATAATTGAATGTGTACTTAACTTAGAATTATCATAATCCTTAATGTGTAAGTCAATGTAAAACTTCAAACAATATTCTTGTAAAACCAACAACCATTTCTTGGCATTTATTATAAACATGTTTGTATTTGAATACCGTTATAATTTAATATTAAATATGAATACTATATGATACAGATAACATATCCAAAATTTACAGTTTGTGTCTCTGAAATAAAAAAGTCTTATGATTTATTCCTAAAAACTAATAAAAAATATCGTACAGTATCTTTGAAATCATTTAGTTTTTACTTGAATTTCTTGATTCAATATTAGAATTACAAAACAACAAATAGAACAAACTTGGGCACAAATAAACACACACATAACTTCAACCAAAAATGAATGCATATAAGCAAGAATTTTTTTTACGGCCTAACAAATACCAGATCACTTTTAACTTTTGACCACTATGTGTATTATAACACTTGAGAAAGATCTTGATCACTTAACATAATTTCACTAATTTCTGGCGGAGTGCCCGTCGTCGAGCTAATCGTTGGCTCACCACCTGAAGGTGTCGGTACAGCTTCCGACATATTTATGGTAGCATCAGCTATACTTAAAGGGATCTCAAGCGATACTTCCGACGTTAATATATTACTTTCACTACTTTCTCCGATGATTTCCATTGCTGTTGGGGGTGCAACTAAAAATTTATACAAACAATACATTTTAAATGCATGACCTACGAGTATTATAGTCTCAAACTACAAAGTATCTTAATCAAACAAATCAATCTGTACCTTCTAGCTTCAATTCTATCGACTCCGTGACCTCCATTGATACTGGTGGCTGTCCAATATTTTCTGGAGTGAACTGCTCGGGTTGCGGTTGCTCCATAGCCATTGGTTCTGGAACATTGTATCTAAACGTGGCTGAATCCAAATCAACGCCCATAGCTTTCCTCAACGCCTCCTCCGACACAATGCTGCCTGGAGCAACCCCCTTGGCAAGTTCTGTAAGATTCTCTGTAATGCGATCAGCTAACCGTAGTTCGTCATCTGATGGCAACGTAACATGAGGAGGATGCGGTTGTGTTGGTAAGCGCAGCCTGTCATTCTGAGCTTTCTGTAAATCGCCGATAAGCTGCGCGGTTTCTTCCAACTTCACAGTTACCCTATAACAAAAAATGTGTACATGTAATTATGTTACGATTTTTATACAAACTGAGTACGGTTTTTTGGGTACTTACTCTGGATTGCCTGGTTCCTTCAATTCATCTACAAACGACGTGTCAATGCCGAATTCACTAAGGCTTCGGAGAGAGTCAATATTTACGTTCGCAGAAGTCTCAGGCTGGATGACTGATTTTGTAGCACTATCCCATTCCATTTCTAATTGTGCAGCAAATTCTTCTTGTTCCTTTTTAATGAGGGCTTCTTCTTCTTCCATTCGTTTCCGTTCCTCAATCACGTTGACCGTCCGTTTATGTTCTCCTTTCGTAACTGTATCCAGAAGTTCATCAACCATGTACATGGCATAATCACAGCCTTTAGCAAATTCAATCATGCTGTAAAGAATAAAATTAAATGATTTAGAAAGATATAGAAAAAATATAATTTGGAATAATTCCATTTGCACGAGCGAAATAAAATATTTTACAAACCTTTCAGCATATTGTATAGCTGTTTCTTCTCCATAAGTTGTCCGTACCAGATCGGATTCCGCAGGTGTCAAGTTTGAGAAAGTGGAATCTATACAAGGAGCAAATGAACTGTACGCTCCATAGTACAAAGGTTTAACTGAAACAATACGGTTTACCATCCACAGTTAAATGAATGAAATTCATATTGTTTCGTAATTTTAAAGTAACAAATATATACCAGTACGTTGTATGTTTTTCTTTTCATCTTTATATCCTTGAAGTTGTGTAGTTCCTTGAGTTAGCTTTCCAGCAAGTACATTTAAAGTCACCGGCTGCTCTTGTGTTCCAGGTAAAACTCCAGAAGTTGGTGTTAAAACGGCTAAAGATGTGCTACCATCATCCCTTTGTCTCAAAAATCCCATCTGCGAATTACATATTAATTGCGATTTATATAATTACTAGAATTTGATAATCATTTTTACATTTTTAATGAATATGTTCCTACCTTTGAGTTTGGTTTCTTCGTCGCAAGTCTATGAGCAGCCTCACGTGCTGCTATTCTTGCTTGATGAAGTATTTCCTCTGTCGTGAGATCATCCGAAAACGCTCCACAAAGATCACTGTGCAAAACAAAAACATACAATATCAAATGTAAATCATACTTTACATTTGCCATAAATTAGGCTAGATGCAATAAAACATGCGCGTTAAATTATGAGCCTTACGGTGGATCATTGGGATGGGGCGGCACATAGTGGATACTCTTTGTAGGATCTAAACAAATATTCTCTTGGTTATCTTCCTCTGACTGGCTATTATCCAAATTATCTAGACAAAGCTGATCAGGTATAAGACAAAAGCCTAGAGCATCTTCCGACAACACGCGAATAGAAGGAATTAATGGCAAGAGAGACCGTATTTTCTCCGGATCCAAGGTCCTCAACCCACTTTGTAAAATTTTCTTTGCGGCCTGTTTAAAACACAGCATATGAAAAATCGATTTCGTTATGAATTATTTACTGGTATTGTTTAACAACATGCGTTGAACATTGAAGTGTGTAGTCTACCTTGTAGTATATGGTATCTGTTCCATTATAGATCATTGCGTTATTGCACATCAACTTGAAATCTTCCTGAAAGTTTCAATAATAAGATATTAGTAAACCTAATCATGGTATAATTTTTATAACAAAAACGAAAATTGACATACAATGAATTCAGGAAGAGTGTTGTATTTTGCCTCATCAATTTTGGTTTTCATAGTACTTAAGTCCATTGGGTTTTTAATTATAGTTGAATATCCTGGCGCTATTTTGTCGGTTACTGGCCAAGCGAAAAAATATTGGGGGTCCTTCTTTTGCAATGCCTAAAGACATCAATAGAATAAATTTTTCAACGATTTGTTCCGACTTGTGTCTGCGTCAAGAAATACAATGGTTAAAATAACATACTCTCAGTAAATGATCAAGAAGCTTTTGGAAGGGCTGCTTTTCACCCGGTTTCTGTTTGTAAAGTGTGGGAACAAGGGGCTTGATGTCTTCAATAGGTTCTTCTAATGATCCAGCAGCTGGTCCAACGCTACTAATTGGTCCAATCTCTACCTCAAACTGACTTTGACTGGACGGTGACGCCATGCCTATTTCACTGAGAGCTAGCACTTTACTTGTAGCTGCTAACATGGCAGATGAAGCCGATTCTACAGCGTCCACTTCCATACCCAAACCCATTCCCATCAAATTCATACTATTTTCTCCAATTCCAATTTCATCTTTATCACGCTTCTTCTTGTCCTGTAAAAATATAAAAATATAATGATATTGAAAATTCTTCATCCAATCATTCATCATTACAACTTTTAATTACGATTTTTTTTCAGTATGAAATAAAGTCAAACTTTACCTTGTGACGGTGTTTATGCTTCTTATCCTTTTTATTCTTCTTATCTTTCTTCTTGCTCTTCTTTGAGTGAGACATCTGCGACAAGGACATATTTGACTGCTGCGAATCTTCATCATACCCAACATTTAAAACTGATAATGAAGATGAAGGACCCGGTGAATCACTGTGCTCTGGTGTAGACGAGCCTCCAACCTTTAGTATTAGTTTTAGTCGATTTGACCCCGGAGTTCCCGAAAATGATGGCGTACTTCCACCTAGATAATAGGATAAAATAATTCTATTTCAAAACTATCATAATAATATCACTAATCAATGAGTCAACGATTTTAGTGAGCAATACAAAGTATAATTTTTAAATTGTAATTAAAAAGTTACCATCGGACTTGTCTCCTCTGGATCTATCCTTATCTTTCTTGTGTTTCTTATGCTTCTTCAGCACAGGTGTGTCACATATACTACTCATTATACTAACGCTTCAGTTTTAAAACAACTAAAAATACAAAACTTGACCACTTAAAACCAAAGTAAAGTTTAAAATGCTGAGTGTTTTATTTTAGTTCATTGTGACTGCTTTATACACAAGCTGCGCTCAAAGCATAAATCAAAGCTCCACTAACCAGTTTCGTCAATTTAAAACTTCAAAACCCAACAGCTCACAGCTGACGATATGATATATAGCAATTAAATTAAACTGTTCAATTTCAATTCAATAATGTTAATTTATATTTGTTTTTGTTGACGGATGATGGAAGATAGCCGACAAATCAATAGGAGTACCTTTTGGGGACTTTTGAGTTTTTGACTCGTACGCATTTGCGGGCGTCCTATCTATGCCTTGTCATTGAGTATTGTTCATAGTGGCGGGTATGCTGCAGTGAACAAAACAGATACAGAGATGAGAGATGCTTTTATGTACTTTGAGCTGTGGTATTTGTTCTCAATGCACCTGCATTTGTTTATATATGTTCGCAGCTGCTTGCATTTAAATTGCATAGAAGCTTTGCCAAAATGGAAAAAAAACTGGACCCGTGGCTCATGCCACATGACATGTCGCTTACCACCCTTGACTCTTGCCAGTGCCAGCACCAGCCACTTTTCTGGAAAATCGGAAGTGGAAAGTGGATATTCATTCCTTATCAAACTTTTGTCCAATCAAGTGACCAATGATAAGTTGTTTTCAATAGAAGAGGAACGCTTCATTCTCATATAGTAAACGTTACATAATAAAGTGCATAGTAAACGACAATAACAATGACAGGGTCCTAAACTATCTTTGAGTACCTTTACAATTAGGATTTTTGTTTATAAAAATAAGCATCATGAAGCGTTACCTACATGTTGACGTGTTGTGTGTGCTATTTGGAATTGGAACTTGGCTTTGTGTGAATGGATTATGGGTGGAATTGCCGATTTTAGTCCAGCACCTTCCGGAAGGATGGGAGTTGCCAGCTTATTTAGCAGTTGTCATTCAACTGGCCAATTTAGGACCACTATTGTACACAGTCCTGAATTCATACTTTCCAAGGGTCGTTACGGAAGTAAGGAGCATTTACGTGGTAATGTGTGTGGGATTCACGGCAGTGATACTACTGGCTAATTACTGGAATGTGACGGAATTTATTTTGGGGAAACAACATTCGGTGGCTTTACTAGGTACTTTTAATTGTATACTTTAAATTAGTACCTATTTCAAAGAAGAACGTCTGTAAATTCAACTAATTTTATGTGATTTGATTTTTATTACAGCTTTAGTCTTCTTTCTGGCTGCAGTGGACTGTTCCAGTCGGGTATTATATCTTCCATTTATGGCACGTCTACAGTCCATGTATCTGCCGTCATTTTTCATTGGGGAAGGACTGAGTGGCTTTATTCCAAGTATAATAGCTTTAATTCAAGGAGTTGGTGGGAATCCAGAATGCAGAAACAATACTTTTGGAAATGAGACTATTGCTGTTGTACCAGATCCACTGTTTTCTGTACCAATTTTCTTTTGCTTCATGGCATTCTTTTCGGCAGCGAGTTTCGTTGCTTTTATAATGCTAAATCAGGAGAGTGTGGTGTCAAAGAGTCTAGCTGAACCGGTGACTAAATCTTTTCAAAATAACGAAGGAACCTCTCGAAAAGAGCCATTTTATCAGTCTACCCAGTGGTCAGAACAAGAAACGGAAACTGCCTTTCTGGATAGAGACGATCATAATAATCACTCTTCCAGGAAGATTCGACCAATTACCCAAGTACCAGCGATTGAGTCAAATCGATCTGCTGGAGAACTGAGTTATCTTTTGGTACTGCAAACTGTAATATGTGGTCTAGCTAATGGCGTCTTCCCCTCGATTCAGTCTTACTCTTGCCTACCTTATGGAAACGAAACTTATCATTGGGCTGTTACACTTTCTAACATGGCTAATCCTGGAGTATGTTTTCTGATGTTTTGTCTGCCCAAACCAGATAAACTTTCTGTCACTCTGAGTGCTCTAATTGGTCTTGGAATTAGCTCTTATGTTATGCAGACTGCGGTACTAAGCCCCAATCCACCTCTAGTGGGAACATCGGACGGAGAAATACTTTTGGTAAGTATTGTGGAAGTGTGGAATATTTTAATTTTTTAGGTAATTCTCAAAGCATATTTTAAAATACTTGAAATTGTATTATATTTTCAGGTGTTATCTTGGATTGTTCTTGTTGGATGTTTTACATACACTAAAGTGTCCATTTCTTCTATGCTACGAGATCTCGGTCAGAGGGGCCTATTTTGGTCTGGTGCTTTTACTCAGTTTGGATCTTCCATTGGAGCTGTTGCAGCATTTTTTGTAATAAAATTTGGGGATGTATTTCACAGCTATACCCCGTGTGTTTAAGATTGTAGCTTGAAGCTTTAAAAATGTACTGGAGCGTTATCATGACATGATAATTTATCAAATAAAATATGATTATTATTAACAGGGTATTCATGTGAGTCAGGTATTAAATTTTAAGTAGATATATGATATACGTAGGTACACCGATTCCGTCCAAGATCTTAATAAATATTATCCAGTATTCTTTTGAGATCTAATTTGATATTAAATTAAATGTAAAGGAAGAAAATGTAGGCTGCTAAAGTATCAGTAGTGTATGTAAATGTAGTGCAAGAGCAGAATTGAATGTATGCCTAGTATTTAGTATTTGTGAGTATTTGTTATTTCTTAGTGGTGCATGTAACCGTAAGAAAACTTGCGTACAAAGGCGTAAAAATATGTATGCCAAATACAAGACTCAGTTTCCATTTAGTTAAAATGATTGTTGGAACGTTTTAGAAGCCATTAAATAGACTAAAATTTCTTTACAATTTGTGAGCTACGCTACCTTTATGCGTGTGCGCTAACAATTATTACTAACAGTAAGTCGAGTTCACTCAAGAACAATTTTTTTGCTGCATCAGTGGTCAGTATTAATAAACTTTCTTTAATATTAACCGACATGTTATGAAGGAGGGAAAAATTTCTTTGCAGATGCAGTTGGGTGGGTTGGGGTTGGACAATAATAAACTCTAATTAGTATTAAATGAAAACTCTACGTTACTGTAAAATCATTTAATATGAACAATGCAGTTCAACACTGAGTAGCATGTGTAGCATGAACTTATTATAGTCGCAGTTTAGTTAATTTCAGGAATTAATTAAAATATTGATTGTGTATTGATTTGATGATCATTTGATTCTCGTTTCTCGTTAGTTGCCTGTTCTTGTTAAACCTTGTGCAGTACCGCATTTTTGTTGTGATTATTATAAATATTTGTAACAACATAACATAAAACATTTTATGTTGACACTGTAGTGCATTCCTAGGACCATTTTTGAAATAAAGTAAAATACTATAAAATTCTAAAAATGGGTCTTTTAAATTTGCTCGGACGAAATTACAAACTTTCAAGTAACTAGAATTATGAATTATAATAATAGGTGTACGTAACAATGTAACGTTCAAGCCACTGTCACGTATGATTTCATGTCATGTTCATGGTGCATGCAAGGTTTATGGTTTATGGTGAATCACATTATCATTATCATCCTTTAATTTCATATTAGTATCAGGAGTCTAGGAGTGAATTCCAAAGGAGTATGGTAAGTTTATACGTATGAATGAACACATCAATGGTATTCCAGGATCATTGATCTAATAATTTAATTTATGGATAAACCCATCGGGCTCTCATATCTCTTTTACGTGTACTAGGTTATGGGTTATTATCGCTTTTTAGAGCGTCCAAGACAGGAATAGATTGTATAGATCTCTGATTTGAGACAGTAGACTGCGTACTCATTTCCATTGGAAGTTTTCCATGCAGTCACTTCTAGTCAGTTCCCAGGGGCCAGCCACCCCTTATTTGCTGCATTTGTTGAATGTAAAATCCCGAAGCGATTTGATTGTATTTGTACCGGTGTTATCTCTCTGTTTGCAAAAATGTCGTGTCGCGATTTCTCTCTGGATCCGGAGCTAGCAAGACGAAGGAGGAGTTTCGGTAAAGATTCTTTAACAGGGATTAGCATTGGAATTGGAATGTGCATTGGAAAATTTTAGCTTGAATTAAATTTTCTTTAATTTAGCACAAAAAAGATCGCTTAGTGAATATGGCGTTTCCCTTCCTGACCAACCAGAAGACCTCTCTGGTGTACACCCAAACGATGATCGTTACAAGTTCTTCTCTAAAGTAGGAACTAATTAAATTTTTTTCCGAATAATGTGATTAAATACACGAGGGTGGATATATCGATTAAATTTGGACTGTTCTACGTATTCCATTCCAACTTTTCCTAATAGGGTCGAGATTTCCAACCAAGAAAAGCCAAACATCGTTTTACAGATGAGGAACTTCGTACAGTTGAAACTTTCGAAAGTGCTGCAGTACTTCCATCTTGTTCTGCTGTTTACAGGCACTGGCTTCAAAAATCTTCTTTAAGGTAACAAAGGATACAGTGACAAATGTTAACGTCTCACTTTGCCCCAAACTTAAATTTGTTTGCCCTTTTCAACTTCAAGGAATGATTCTTGGATAGTTATTAGTCTGATTGCCGTTATTACTGGAGTATTAGCATCTGTAATGAAAATAACGGTAGAAAAAGTTCAAATCTTTTATCTACCGTTTATCAGCGACCTGATTGAGGTATTTTTTAAATTACTTGAAACTTTTAAAAATCCAATCCGATGCAGAATTACGTAAAAGGTATTGAATTTTTTGATTGTTAGAAAGGTGTATTTTTCGAGTTGGCAATGTACTACATGATTTTGTGCTGTTCATTCAGCATCATGTCAGCAGTCGTTGTTGTATACTTTTGCCCAGTTGCTGGAGGTTCTGGGCTTCCGGAAATAATAGGAATTTTAAACGGTTGTGTGGTAAGCACATTTGATGCTCTATGCAGTTAATGTTTGAAACAATGGAATGAAATACATACACAGTTTTCTTTGTTTGTTTTGATTGCTTAGATAAGAAACGTTCTCAATTTTAAGACGCTGGCATGTAAAATGATTTCATGCATTTGTACTGTTATTAGTACTCTTCCAGTGGGATTTGAAGGTCCTATGGTTCGTAAAATACAATTGTAGCACTTTAAATTGGTATTTGCTATAAACAAATTTGACCGTTTTCAATAACGTTTAGGTGCATATCGGTGCACTGGTTGGAGCTTGCATGGCAAAACCGTTTAGATTTCAGTCAGTTCATAAAAGAAAAAAGTCGGATAATGAAGAAGAGGAGACAACTGAATGTTTTTCCAATTTTTGCCGTTATCGAGACTGTAGGGAAAGGTGCACATTAAATTTACTACTTTCTTTTTTTGATTTCATGAGCTAATCAAATCATCATGCTCCTTTTGTTCTTTGTGAATGCTTCAGGCATTCGCTTATTTGTGTCGGAGCTGCAGCAGGCATCGCAGCAGCGTTCAGTTCTCCGATCGCTGGACTGACTTTTGCTATGGAAGAGATGTCATCTCACTGGTCTAAAACGCTAACATGGCAAGCATTTGTCTGTTGCATTTTAGCAAGAGGGACGGCGGAAGTGCTACACGATTTGTTTTCTGCAATTGAAACTTCAGAACACGAAGGAACACACACATTTCATTTGTCAGAGTCTGCGCTGTTTGATGTAATTAATTTAATTGTAAACACGAAATATATTTGGCATATTTGACCATTACTAAAATTAATTGTGGGTTTTCATAGATGAGAAAAATTGTGAATTTAAACTTGGCCATCTTTATACCTGCGATTGTTCTTGGCTTAATTGGAGGTTTACTAGGGAGCGTATTCATTTTTTATTTACTCAAATTATCAAAATTTAGAAGACGACTACTGGCAAAGATAAGCTCGCCCCGAGTAGCAAATCTCATCAAAATGCTTGAAGTTCTTTTGGTTTCGGTAAGGGTAAAAGCAAAGTTTATTTGGAGACTAAATGAGTAATTTTTTTCTAACAAAAATATTATTTAAATGTACAGGTCCTATCGTCGGCAGCTGTGGTGGTAAGCTTACAATATGCCACATGCAAGTCTGCAGTTCATACTCAGGTCCTTCATGACGAGAAAGCGCATAGTTCTAGGATTTTTCGGCTTCGCGGTTTTCAATGTAATGAACCTTTAAATGTGACTGTTCGTGATGGACAACTTATTCAGTCTGGTGAATTTAATGAAGGTATGTAAAAAAAGTGAGAAGTTAAATATAATGTTTTTTGATGAAGGAGTATTCAATAATTCGAATTAAATATGTTCATGTTAGGAGCATCCCTTTTATTCGGTTCTTGGGAACAAATGATTCGAAATCTTTTCTCTAGAAGAACTGCTGGATATTTTGACTGGTTGATTCTTTTATACACACTTGGTTTCTTCCTTGTGTTCTCTAGCTGGACATCTATTACCAGCATTGCCAGTGGACTTCTTATCCCACAATTGTAATAGATGGCCTCTGCATGCTTTATGGTTAACGAGTAGTAAATTTTAAATGCTTACATGAAAATATGAATTTAATTTAAGAGCTATCGGGGCACTATATGGACGCTTGATTGGACAATTAATAAACGATTTTTTCAAAATCCCAGAGGACAGCAATGAATGGGATTGGATTGATCCTGGTGTACTTGCTCTTCTTGGTGCTGCATCATTTCTCTCGGGAACATCTAGGTTAATCATTTTGATTTTTTATATTGCAAAGCAATGCTTTTTCTTAATTTTTCATTCGTTTTCTTTTGAACGTTTTAAATTTTAGACTGCCTGTGACCTCCGTCGTTATGATGGTAGTTTTTTTTAAATTTAATGGAATTAATCTTTCTAACTGCATTTGATTATTTTATGAACGTACATATGAATATGCAAAATTGAGTTCGTGTAACATTATTTAGGTGGAAATGACCAATGATGTAAACATTACTCTTCTCGTCATGCTTGTCGTGATGCTATCCAAATTTTCTGGAGACCTTTTTACCCATTCCTTGTATCACTCCATGCTCGACTTTAAATGTATTCCATATTTGGAATCTGAGCTGAAAATTTATGACGAGAATAAGCGGTAAATGTTAATTATTGTATTGCTCGTATTTCAAGAATATAACAGTTTAAAAAATAAATATTTCATGACAATTACACAGTATTAATCTGGAACTATTTCGAGCTGAAGACGTAATGAAATCACCAGTTCAGTATTGTGGGGTAAAAGAAAACATTTACAATCTTGCGAATCTCTTGCTGGATACAAATCACGGTGGCTTTCCGGTGGTCCAAGTTGGAAATGGTTACAATAGAACATTTTTAGGAATTATCACTAGATTGGAGTTGACAATTCTTTTAACAAAAACAAAGAAATTTGATGCTCGTGAGCTGCATGGAGAGGATATGGACAAAATCAGAATCTCATTCCCAGAGGTATTCTATTAAAATGTTTAGACAAATTTGGAAATTTATATGTATAGGGTTATTAAGTTTAATTTCTATAAAGCTCTATTTGTACCATTTTATTTAAATTGTAGTACAGCTCTGGAAAACTTAAGGATTTAGAGACTGTCAATACAGTATTGAATATGTACAGTACTGGCTTAAAATACAGAAATATTTATGTAAACCTGGTATGTTTTTTAATTTTAACGTATAACATGTTTTTTAAGAAAAATTAATGAATTTTATTAGAAATATGTCAATTTACAATATTTTAGCTTCCATACATCAACAACTCAGCAATATCAGTTCCAAAAGACTTTTCTCTATATCGAGCATATATGATGTTCCGTTTCCTCGGACTAAGGCATATGGTTATCGTCGACAGATATAACCAATTGGAAGGAATTATCACTAGGAAGGATTTACTTGGTTATACGGTTGAAAAGAAATTAAAATTTGCAAGGAACAATAACATACGAAAAGGATTTTACATTGGAAGTCCTAGCAGCGATTCAGAACGTTCATCAACAAGTTCAAGCAACTCACCTTCCCCCATAAGTAATTTGTATGGAATAGCAAGCCGAGCCGACTCATTGACACCTCCACAAGGGTTGCAGTCTACAGTAATTCCGGAAGAGGAGGAATGTGACGACGAAGAGCAGCATGCTTGAAATTGAAAAGGTTAAAAATCGGTATTGTGCATGTTCTCTATATAATTCATTATTATATTAAATTAACTGTTGATTGTTTTTCTTAATTAACTATTTTGTAAGAAATTTATGACTGAAGTTGTATCAAGGTATTATATTTGTGTGTTCGTCTGGTTTATGCCCTTACTATGATTTTCATTCATTTTTTATGAAACGAAATGAAAAGTTAAAATTATACTGGGTACTAAACGTGTAAACATAATTTTTTTGTGATATCCAACAAAAAAAATACTGCGTTAGTTTGGTTGCATGTAGAGAGTAGTTTAATAGATAAATATACTTTGTAACTTGGGTGGCTTCTTGTCTTACAAGACCAATAACAGCATTGTATAAATAAAAGCTTGATTGATTTTCCTCCCAGAGGGTATCTCCGTCTAGCCCACTTAACAAAAATCATGCAAAGTCCTCCTGGAAGCGATAAATAGGTAAAAAAACATTTACCCCTTTTTTCTTCAGTGTCTGGTATACTGAACGATACCAGGCAAAGGCAAGCGTATTTTATCATTCCATATTTATGAAAGCATGATAATTTATCATCACACCTCATTCAATGTTAAATTCAATGGGATGGGCTAAAGTAGATGATGTGTTCATTGATAACGTAAAAACACTAGTTTATGTGTTTATCTGGGTGCAAGGTTATAAGCTGGAAAGGGAAAGCATATTGATTATTCATTGTTTCTTCGATCGTTTTTTTAAAAGTTTTTCATTTAAAATTTCAATGAGTTTTGGAAATTTAAGGGAAAAAATTATGACCTGCAGACAGTATCGCACACGTCACAACCTTCCAAGATCACAGTCCATATCCCTTTTTTAAATTCATATTGAACTGTGTGTGTGTGTGTGTAAATAAAAATCGAAAAAAATCCATTTTAGATTCTAGAGATAAAGACAAACATGTACTCTCAAATTAAATTGATTTTTTACATGATGGCATCAAGACATCATACATCGAACATTGTAAATAATATATGCAAATAGAACAAAGATTTCGTCCTTTGGTCAACAATTAAAAACTTAATTTCAAGCAAAGGTAGTTTAATTTTCCAAACTAAAGTACTTTTTTAATATTCCTTAATTTAACGGCTGCAAGGCATGCTACTAGCATTTTTCTGGAGCACCTCTCAAGAAAAGCAAGAGTATAATATGATGGGCCTATTTAATGCGTAATTTTTCTTTGAAACCTCTTACCTGCATTACTTAGTGATAATAGGGTTGACTAATTATGTACGAAAATATTTCTCTAGGCATAAAAGATACCTGATACCCCATAATTAGTGCTCGGCTCACATGATTTTTAAATTAGATTTCAATTTAATTGCAGTCCTTGGATTTTTTCATGAACAGTAGCTGGGATTATTACTTTTTACTTTTATTTTTCATTGTGAAAATTCTGAGCAAAATAAGGTTATTCAATTGGTTATGTCTGATGATCAATGATCAACTTGAATGGAATCTTTCAGTTGAATCTTTTGTCTAAGGAAAAAATCAAAGATAATCGATCAGAGATCATGTTATGCTCATTGTACCAATTTGGAAAACTTGCCGTACTACGTACATACAAATAGATTAGGCTACATATTTTCCCAAGATTTATTTCATAAAAACACATTAAATTTTCTCTGTGTAAATTGGTGTTCATCTTTTGTTGATAAAAAATGTGTGAGTTAAGAAATTATAAAAGTGAAATACATAATTTTCTAAATTCCCTTAAAAATATATTCAGATTAAATTGTGTATCCAACGTTCAAAAAGCTTGATCTTCTTGCACACTAAATTTAGACCAAACTTATCATGAAACATTTAGATACCTGTACTGATCATTATCATACTCTTTCGTTGAGGGTATTTTGGTACGATTGCATCACAGATTAAAGTAGAAATCACAGCTTTAAAAAAGGTACACACTAAAAAATGTGTATGCACAAAATACCTATTTCAAATTTCAATAGGCAATTGGGAACTCACAATGGGCGGCTTTAAAACAGAGACCAACTAACGAGTACCAAAACAATTGGGAAAGGTATGTACGTACATTGCATGATCATTTTAAAACACGCGTTTTCAGTATCTACAAATCTTGTGAAAACTATGAAAAGCGAAAACGAGATGAAGAGATACAGGTTTTTATTTGTGTGAAGCAACAGGTTGAAAAGGAAAAAGTTCAAAGTATTCTAAATTTTCAGCCCAGAATTTTCAATTTTTAAGGAAAAAAAGTCTTTTCAATTTTTTAAGCATTGCATTTAGTGAATCATTGAATTGAAATATGCAGTTGATAAGGTTCTCAGTCTCATCAACTTGTTTATACTAATCTACATTGACATTTCCACATGATATGGTATGAAGAAAAGAAATTGCCGTGAAATACGCTTAAAAAGAGCATCTAGCTCAAAATATCATTCTTTTTTAGACTAAAATGCTTTTATTCCGCTGGGAAATTTCTTTTTCGTCTTATATTCATTTTGGGGTTTAATTGTTTCGTTTAGATTCTTTTATTTTTCAATGTAGTACTCTTTTTACGCGTTAAAATAGAAAGGGAAAGGTGCGGCGTTGCCTCGATGTCGATTATCGATGATCTTAAACAGTCATGATGATCCTCCTGAGTCGTCCTGAGCACCCAAGGTACACATTTGAGACTGGCTTATTACCTGCTTTCAAACTTTTGTATTGAACTCCATAAAATAAAGCTACCTTCTGAAAATGACGTATTCACATTCATCATATAACAGACACGAATGCAATACTGTACGAAAGTGCTGCTCCTGAAGGGCAGCTGCACTTGTGCTATACATCATTAAGAAATGGATCATCGTAATAAGGATGAAAAATGAAGGGTCCTCTTCCTTCTCCATATTTGGACCTTGAAATCAGTTAATTTTCAGCAATTAATTAGGTTGCCTATCTTCGCTTTCGAAAATGAAGTAAGATATGACCATTATTAACCATTTAGTAGAAGCTCAAAATATACATTAAAAATAATATAATCTTTCCATGTTACAGTTTTATAAAAATTACAGTTATTGCTGCATGTACTGTTGACTGTGTATGTATTACGCAATGCACCTGGCAGTTGTGTGGTAGCATTTTTACAGTTACAACATTAGTTCTAAATTACAAGGGTGCTTGCTCAATTCATTTTAGAAAAATCATTAATAAAATTCGATAATCAGTTTTTCTCTGTATACAAAAGAGCATGTAGGATTAATACATAGACAAGCAAGGGGGAAATGTATGCGTTTTCTCTGAAGAACAGGTAAGCACAACTGGCACAAGTGCCAGTCTATTTAAGGGGGAAAATGACGTTAATCATACTTGTATCATCGTATATTAATCAAGAACTAATTGTTTTCTAAACACACCTCCGTTCCTCGTTTGCTTGTTCGTCTGTCATTTCATTTCTTGACTCCAATGCATGGCGTGCTTTCATATTATCATAAATACAATGCTTTTAAAAAACATCTAACAATCTACATAAAGCGTTGATAATGAAAAAAATGTGAATTTATAAAAAAGATCATGAGTTCAGTCATTTAGTTAATTATCAGGCTTTGAGTTATTGTATGCGCTTTGCAATAATATATCAGGGACGATGATGTGCGCAAGTCGCTTTACCTTGTTAACTTTTATGAAATTTCATTATATCATTTTATTTAGGTGCATGCATGCGGTAAGGATGCATTGTTATTTAGTAGACAAATGCTGTTGAAAATATAAATATACGTCTTTAATGAATATATTATGCTAAGTTATAAAAAATGTATTGGCTGTATAGATGGCTGGTGGTGGCTGGAGGCATAAATTAAAGAGTGGGTAAAAATAATGAGAAGATCTACACCTTGTTAATATGTGTACATTATATTTATTGATGACCGTGGCAGCAATGAGTCACTCCTTATTAGTGCGTTTAAAAAGATAAAAATTCAGAACATTAGCATATTAACATAATGAAACAGTAGAGAAAGCTGCCGATTTCATGACGATGAACGTCTCTTCTCTTGATTTTTTTAATCAACCCGAACCTATCTTATCAGAATTTATAATGACCTTCCTACTTGAATCAGATATACCCTTAAAAGCGATCAGATCAGCATATAAAAGAGCTTCAGGACGACAAGGCTCTAAATTGAATATATAAATCTTCCTCTCTCTCTGGAACTTCCGTTAAACCCTCGAAGGCATATTGGAACAAAAAAACAAAACAACCGTACTACATCCACCGCATCTTTGCTGCTTTTTAAGGTGGGTACGTAACGTGAATGAATTAGGATTTTGAAATACAATGCACATCATACTTTTTTATAATATGGTATGACGCTAAAAGAAAAAATTGATTTGAATGATTCGTTTCAAACGGAGATTGCATCTGCTGCATTGATGCTCATGCAAGCATTTATATATACTTATTATCTTTCACTTTCAGCTTCATCTTCACAATTTTTTTGCTTGATCCTTCACAATAATTTAAAACCCAATAAAATTTCACTAGATATTTATACATACATACATGTATAAACGTCAATTATTCAGCCAAGAACATCAGTGTCTACAATGTGACTGAATAATAGTGTGTTAATCATATTCAAAATGAAAAACAGGTAATAAATATGCATCCCAGCATTTTATTTGAGTATACGCAATACGCATTACAAAAAGCTTCGATCATGTTAAAAGAGAAAAAAAGCTTGTCTTTTCTCCACAAGCCAGGTTTTACATTGCGTACAGAGGTATACAAATGTGCATGCAATATAAACACTGATCTATGCCTTTTGTCTACATGTTCCTTTGTAAATAGCACGCGATTAAGCAGATGCAGATTTTCGAAATGAAAAGAATATATAAATTTTATTGTAGTACATACTCGAACATAATTTACATACCATACTACGCAATAATGACAAAAAATCGTGTTAAAGTGCTGAATTTTTTGCATTTTTTCATGTGACGCAGTTTCAACTCTTGAAATTCCTTAGGAAAGCTTCAGCTGAGGAAACAAATTACCTTGCCACACAACACGAAAGATCAAGTTGATTCGATGTACTTATATAAATTGTGGTTATGTGGTGGTTATGGTGTGTGGTGGCTGGTGGCCATGTTATGATGATGATGAGTAAAGGATGATGATGATCTTTGTTGTAGATACATATTAAGCGGTCAGGTTACCTACTTTCAAAAAAAATTGAGAAAACAATCGGTTAAGTAATAGATGGTTTACAAGATTCGATACAGATAAACTGCAACCGTCTGCTGTTTTTTTGTTTGCACAGCATGTGTCTCCAAAACTCTAGCCCTTTCCCCTGAAATATCTTTCCAGATATGTATGTAATGTGTACGTGTGCACCTTGTTCCTTGTTTGTTCTTGTAAGCTCATCAATAATTTTTATCGATTGTTCTTGTTCAATTCAAGTGTATCATCGAAATCTGGAAAATTGTTTGTGTTGTAAAGGATAGTGATAATCCCACACACAAAACCACCAGAAAATAAGATGAAAAAAAGAACAAACAAAAACAATTCAACAAACAAAAGTACTTTTGTACAAAAATTGAACTCCTTCTGTTTTTTTCAAAAATGTGGTAAATTGCTTTTGTTTGCATTTCATTGCCCTTTTTTCTACTGACATGGATTATATACGCTTGCTAGCTGTTGCTGGAGATGGAAGAGGTAAGGTGGTGGCCAAAAAAAGAGAAAATGGATTATAGAAGTAACCTGGTACGTTCTACAATTACACGCACAAGTTTACTCAAGAGACGCGCAAACCTGGGGTGGTCTCTTGAAAGGTGTGACTAAACCCTTTTTAATGACTTTATTTACTCAAGATGTTGAGAAACAGACGGAAAATTGAGCGTTACATACTGATTTGGTTTGACTTGTTACTCATATTTTAACACGATGTAGTGTGGATTTGACTTGTAGTTTTCCAATTGACATTTTCACTGCCCGTGCAACAATTTTTCATCATTTTTATGTGCAACGCATCTCATTTCTGTACTGATTCTTGGAAATTTTAACCCAGCCGTAAAGCAAAGTACAAACGCTATACAGTGCCCTGTAAAATTAAAATACAGTTAATTGCTCTGAAGAAATCTTTTGCTTAAACTTTTTATCGTTTACTTGCACAAACGATTGAGCATGACTTCCTGGCTCAGTCCAGGTGCTGCTTACAGCAATAATTATTGCGTCAAAATACATATGCGTATGAACTGGGCACGTGCACAAAATATATAAGTACTATATATATAAATACATTAATGTGTAGGTACCTAACATAGTACCTGTACCGGATTATGATTTTTCTAGATTGTATGGTTTTCCAGCTTTCGCAGGATGTTCTTTTCTTCTCTATTGAATTACAAATCAATGAATCAAAAAAAATTGTGAAGACGGAATGAACGTCAGATTTATAGGAAATAGACAGATGTAAATGAAGGATATTGTTCATGATGAATTTATCTATCCCAAGTAAATCACGTTGTTACGTATAAAATAGTTCTCCTAAAAGTTGGCACCTGCGAGGTAACCCATCCATACATTGTACATACATCATATACTCAACACATGCACATGTGTCTATGTTATGCATATGCGTAGGAGAGAGTGAATTAACAAAAATGTTGTTACAATGCAATGATGCCCTTAAATTGAAAACAATATCAAGTGATAAGGATGATGTGATGAACAGTTGAATAATCAACATGTGGAATAGAGTGACAGAAGTGGGTCTCGAAAATGACACATCTTTACGGATTTCTCCCCCGACAACTCATACCGGTGGTGGTGGTAGTGCATATTCATATGCATTTAATAGAGAACGTTACATAAGAAAAGACACCAGTTCATTATGCTGTCAAGCTCCTGACATAATTTTGAAACATGATGGTGGCGTGGTTCGGTAGTTGTGGTGGTGGTAAACACACGCACACAAGATTATTATTACACAGCAAAACAAGATTAAAAGATAGTGATATCCTGCACATCATCTTCCACTCCACAGCGTTTTTTTTTCAATTGACATGAGATTTGAAGCTTGCTTTTGCTTGTTTGTAGCTGGTTAAAAAGAAATATATACCATGAAGCGAAGCTCATGCTAAGATCAATGCTCATGTTCACTATTAATCAGCAAGCCCACCAAACAAAGATCATATTATTTTCATCTCAATTTCAAAGATATCTTGGATTGAATAAAAGAGAACACTGTTGGATGTCTTCAACTGAATCCCTTTATATTCAAGGGGTGCTATCACAAAGTGCAGTACACATGCTCATGCACCCATTACAGAGCCTGGTGCGTTAAATTTTTTATGCCTTTTATATATTGGCTGGTGCCAGCATGAACTAATCAAAGAAAACAGTAAATCCATCTGCGTGTCTCTGAGCAATGCATTGTGCTGTGATATGCGTTCAACAAACGAAACGCACTTTTAAAGTGTACATTTCTATATTTTCATCCGATACCAAAAACTCAGACAAACCAATAATAATCGATTGGCACAAGATATATATTTTTTCTTCAATATCATTTCGAATTTCAACAACCACATCTTTGTTGAACCCTTGCTTCCATGAAGTGCAGTACACATGTTATATCTGTTAGACTAAGCTTCTGTGTGTGGACTTGGACAACTGTGAATTTCTTACACCAAGCCACTAAAGAAAGATGATGAAAAGGATAGAAAGCAGAAGGAGGAATCGTCTCATAAAAAATGGGTCTGGTGGATGAGCAGATGTAGAATGAAATGCTCAATCCTTTACTTTACACTTTACATACTGCATAGAGTTTTTTATACATTTTTTCCTTGAATGAAATACTGGGCCAGTGGTTACAGATTACCGTAACAAGTCCTGTAGGGTTCCGAATCTTATATGCTGTCTATGTATCTCCACTGCATAAGGCTAACGCAACATTCAAATCTACGTGGTAATAAATGGCCTAGTGGTCAATAAATCTTAAGGCGGCACACTATGTTGTCAAAATAATTATCAATGTAGATGCCTGCTTAAATGTTTCAATGATTGAAAACAATGGAGTGGTAAACAGAGAAAGTTAATAGGATTACCATTTTATAGCGCTTGCTGTACAACCCTTAAAGAAGGCTCCCTTATGGCTGTTGGTTGGATATCGATTTGTGTTTTGAAAAAATACGAAAAGAGAAACATTTCCTACCGAAAATCAATTAAAACTGGATGATTTAAAAAATGAGCAATCTATCATGAATATTTTTAATCGTGTACCACTTTAAACTTTTTTAACTTCTTTGAACAGATTATGAAACTGTAAACAAGGCATGCAGATGCAGATTTCATGTTAGGTAGTCCTTTTAAATCGTCATTTTTCACTTTTGTTTTTCTTCTTTGTTTGTTAAATAAAGTGGCGTGATACAATTAGCCCAAAAAAATTTAAGTCAAGGAAAAATACATCAGGTGACAAATTTTTTATTGAAATCATTTTCATGAAAAACAGAAACCTGCCAATTTATTTACCTTATTATCAAATATTTACTAAACAGAATAAGGGGAAGATTAGGGTGTGTTTGCGATTCGTCAAGTAGAATTTTTTATGACAGATAATCTGATTCTTGGGGGTTTGGCGATTTTTACAGTGCGTCATGTCATGTGGTCGGGTAAACGTGTGGTGACACAAATTAGATGCATATCCTATCCTAATAATTTATACAACGATTATCATCCCCCGAGTAGTGTAATCTATGCTCCTTTTTGATCATTAAAAATACATAAACCATACTTACCACCAGACATTCTGGATTTTACTCATTAATTGATGGTAAAAGTACACTTGTTTTTCACTCATCTGTTGCTACTACTGGATCATTAGAATGGATGTGGCAGTAGCCTAAAGCAATACGAATTAAAAAGTGGTAAAGGATTTTGAAAAATGAATGGGAACACACAGGGTCGGATAAAAGACAGACAAGGAATCATGCAAACATCACGTCGCTTATTTGCATAATTTGCACAGTTGCCACCATTCGTTCATCAACGCATTACCTGTAATTTTATAAGTTTACTAACTAAAACTAGTACAAACAAACAACAACGCATAATATGACGTATGTTTAACATGGGGTAATCTGATAAGCTGAAACACTTAAGAAGATACACAATGACAGATTTTAATCCTTAAAAATGAACTATGTACTGAAAAAAAAGATGGATCAAAATCAATCCTCTCTAAAAAGGCAGTAATCTTCTGTAATCAAGAGACTGCCACTATCACCACCATCATCGTGTCTGTATCTTATAAAGTATTTTAATCATTGTCTCCAACCCAGAGGACAAAACTGTGTACAAAAATAAGCTGAAAATCGATCAGTACGAAAGTTCTTGAGCATTGCTTTGCTGATACAATTTTACCGATGTGGGTGTCTGTTTATATTTTTCCTGCTGGTTGGCTTACATACAACTCAACGATATTAATACTACAAGTTGCGCAATTGTAAGCTGTAAAGAATGGACTTAAGATCTCTGATCTAGTTTAGCTGGTGCATGTATGAATTTTCTGCTAGTTAAAAAGACGATGGGTGTGTTGGTAGTGTGTGGTCAATACGGGGATTAAAAGGACACAGATGTATAAACAAGGAGAAATGGCAGACGTGCTACGTGCTAAGGCATTTAAATGACAAAGAGGATTTAATTTAAAATGACTTATTCATTTTGTAGTAAAAATTTGTGTTATATAATAAAATTTAGAATATGTGATGCTCTACAAATTAGAAACAAACTTTTATCACAAGTCATTCATATACATTTATCACAACACAAGTGCATGGAGCTTTTGGATTGGAGTAACGTAACGTTTTTAATCTTGGCCAGGGATAATCTACGAGAAAGCTACCTACAGGTTAAAAATTTCCTGAGGAAGATTGTAACTAAAATAGCAAATGTGAATAACTAATTATGTTTTGCCGACACAGGTTATTGATGTCGCACGTGCTGTGTATCACAAAAAATTGTGTAAGATGTGGTCACGCAGATACTAGATTTTTCCATGGTGGTGGTTTGAGTTGACGTACCCGGATTACATATTCTAATCCGTATTGATTACGAAAAGCAACAACTTCACGAAAACTAATGCTTAGATAAGGTATGTGTCGATAGGTTGTTGTTAGAAGCTAGAAAAATGTACAATATGTTTTTCTGCTGATGATAAAATTATAGACTGCCTGGGTCCATAGTGAAGAGTTCATTATTTAGCCATTTTCTATTCTCCTTGTAAATGGCTTTCCATTCTTTGCCTGGAAGAAAGTAGCTGTGTACAACAAAAGATGGATTTTGGGAGGTCTGGGAATTCTCTGAATGAAATGAATTTATTGTACATGATGATATTTGTTTTGCTTGACCAGAGGTCCAAAAGCTTAAAGTTTGGCAGTTTCATTGACGAAGAATGAAAAGGAATAGATGTACAAGTATTCTGCTATTTTATACACACCTTTTTACAGTTCTTTTCTGAAGTTTAGCATTTTTACCTATTCATTTATACTTGGGCTTCTTCTTGGTAGTATAATAAAGAATTTACACGCTAAACAATGATCTTGCCTGGACTGGACTGAAAATTTTAGTGCATCTATCATTATCATTATCATCATCACCATTTCAGTAGGCAGTATTTTTAACAATGAATTTGTTGAATGGTTGAGTAGAGTGATCGATTCTCCAGTGCAAAGTGTTTCTGTTCCTTGGCCATTGACAATACAAAAAAGCAAAGTTGCATTTCAGGTTTCTATTTTATTGAATCACAGTCACACAATCACTTGCATTGCATTCATTCATAAAAGGACAAGAAATTCAAGGTTTGCTTTTGTGCATATTTGTGATTGTTCGTCTATCCATCCGCGCTCTAGACTGCTTGCCTCTATTTCGACGGTTTATGGCAATTGCATTACATTGATTCATTCACCTCACTCATAGTCTCATTCATCATTGCTTGAATAAAAGAATGGAGAAGTTTTTATATTCCGAATTTCTACTTCCTCTCGTTATTGTCCTTGCCAGTGACTAGTGAACCGAGGAAAAAATACCAAGGTCCACTTTGTAGCAAAATCACAATATTCAGAGTAAACAGATAAAAATGTTCAAAATGTTTATGGATAAAATGGTTAACAGGTATTTTCTAAATGCATACATGACTTTAAATTTTCCATTGTAATTGGTTGTATATGTTTGCTTTTATGAAATTTTCTATTGCACACATATTTGAACTACAAACTTAAATAAACATCACTACTACATTGTATTCGATTTTCCCTTTTGCTAGCTAGCTTTTAGAACAGCTGCATCAGAGTGTTATCCAGAATGAGACTAGGTGAATAAGCATTTTTTTTAAAATTATAAGTGCAGCCATGGAATATGATATCAAAGATCCATTTATTGGCACGTGGCAGAAATAGATTGTCTAACTGGGAGGTAAATGGATTGGAATTATTGAACATAAAGTCTAAACATTGAAACCTTCTTGATGTGTATAAAATGGAACTATAGACCACACAAACTTTTTTCGTATCTTTTGAAATGAAATGATTGAAAATTCTTTTAAATAAAAAGCTTAATCTATATTGTGTAACTTTGAAGATGCTAAGAATTTCTTAATTTGTTATTACGAATAGATTGTGTTGAAGGTAAAGCTGTAATCAGCAAGCTTAACTAATGGTGGAAATGGGAAGTATTTGATAAGACAGTGCACGTAGAGGACATACAAAGTTAAAGATAATACTGCTAGAAAACCAACTATAATATATTTTGTCTTGGATGCTTGGTGTAAAGTATTTAGAAATAAAAATCATGTTTTTTTCCTAAACTTCCATTCATAAATTCTAAATTTCCAATCTTCTCAGATGAATGAGGTGGTGATAATGATTTTTATTATTATGAGGCAGCAAATGTAATTGACTTGACGTTTTCACTGCCTGTTTAATGATTATTGCTGGTTGTTATAAACATGGCATTTGACCCTGTACTTGGGCTCGCTCACAATTGCATACTTTTTTATATTTATGACTTTCTACTCATCTTTACAGTTTGCACCATACCATTTTCTTGTATTTACTTGTTCTTATTGCTTTTTATAATCACCTTACTGTGAAGTAAAGAAGACCGAGTATTGGGTCTTCGCACAAGAAACAAACGAAAGTTCAATATGTGGATATATGTAACTTTGTAAAAAAATATTAAAGATAAAGTAATAGCCTTCATTCAAGTGTAATTCTGACTATTATTACATTGCCCTTTAAATTTAAAACGTGTTTTTCAGTATCCGTTATCGTAAATAACGCCATAATAGAGAAACAACTTCTGTTGGCTATTTGGAAGTGAGAAGATAATGTACGTGGAAAATTGAAGCGTCTCATTATAGTTTAATGCTTGTTTGGTTGTTACACAATTTTCAAAAAATGATATTGTATTGGTTCATCATATCATCATCTCTCTCCATCGTTTGATCAGTAACCGACAGACTGAAACATAAGACGAACATTCTCTAACTCAGCAAAGAGCGAGAATGAGAGTCAACCAGTCTCTAAAAATACTTTTTGTCTCAAATTACCACATCACCCACACACTCAAAAACAAAGCCAAGTTAAAGAGAATTTTTAGAGGGGGTGCGTGTAGGAATCGTTGAGTGAGGGTGATATTATAAAGGTAGGTTGTTGTATGGGGAAAACGCATTCAGTTAAGCAGGGTGACATTCTGTGTACATGCACTCTTTCCTCAGTTCACTTCAAATGCTCTCTATTCGTCACATGTTGTCCAAATTTTGACTCAATTTATCCATCTATTCATTAACTAGCTTATGGAGTGGAGTGGAGTAATATTAACTAGACATTATTATGACAGGCTATTTTGTAAATTGCAAAAAACACCAAAGGTCATTTAAAAAGGGAAAATAACGGATATGATCTGACAATGAGCCGGCCCACTTTGAACATCGTAAAAAATGATTTTTTGTGGTGGAGTGATACTTTGCTTGACAGGCATATGTGTACATGTGATTCTCTAGCATACAATGGCGTCATGGCATATGTGCGTAATTCTTTGTGATTATTGCTTTTTAGTAGTTAAAAACGCACAAAACTTGTGTTCAAAGTGTCAAATATATTTTTTGTTCACGAAGTGATGATAATAAAGATGAGTCAACTGCCACTTTCTCAATTTTAAAACAATTATTTCACCCGGCATGTTGTGCTAGCTTATCTTCTCATTATGATGATGATCGTTTGAAAGCCTAAAAAATTAGAAATGTGATTTCTATGCTTTGAGATCACAATTAGTAGACTTGATATAAGCCCCAGTATTGTTCATTTCATTGAATAAAAAAAATTGTATCGAAAGTAGGTAGCCATTTTAATTTGAAAGTTTTGTAGCAAATCACTTCATATTTGGTCAACCTGTGGTACACAATGCTGGGTTAATCCGATCATCAAAATGTTATGAGATCCTTCATCCCTTACATAAATGGTAAAAATGAATTGATTCTATTCTTTGCTTTTTTCTCACATGACAGCTAGTCAAAGTTGCTGTCGGATCTTAAAGTACTTTAAAGCTACTGCAGTCTGCAGTGTACTATATTGTTACATGAAAATGCACGTTGTAAAGCTAAAGCAACGATGAATTAGCTACCGTGAATCATATTTCACTGTGAAATCACGTGTCATTTCATCATTAATTTTTGGAACGTTCATTGCTCGTGTATTATTCAAACCGATTCAGTATATGACCAAAGCTTTATGTAAGACGATGGGATTTTTATTGAAGAGATCAATAAAAAGTAGCATGTCTAATACTATTGGAATTAGTTACATGAGTTGCATAGCTTCTCGTCATGATCATAACATAACCTTCAGCCAAGTTAAAAAGAGAACAAATAGAAAAAACTCTTCCTGGTTCCATCCATCCGTACGTGTCCGTATTTCTTGATAGCTTTCATATATGATGATGACCGAAAAAAGGATACAATGTGGACTCATGGATAATTCAATCCATGTCATGATACAGCAAAATCCTTTCAATTTCCCATTTTTTACTCAATGTTGTTAGTTGTTGGTTATGTAACTGTGTGTTGTATACATAATGCAAAGAGAAGGATTCTCTTGAAATGAATATGAATGATGCAGCAGCAAAATGCAAGTTACACGCAGTAGTATGATCATAATCAAAATGATTATTATCAAACCTTGTCAACACCTTTACAGTGTACAAATGGAATATAATATGAAAGGGTGTGCTTATAATATGTACTTCTGTTAGATTTTGAAATATTATCTAAAAATCTAATGGTAAAAATGAATGACAGATATTTTGTTCCAGATAAAAAACAGACAACAGAGAAAATCATGTCAAGATTTTCTGATCGTCATCGCCTGTTCTAAAAATATGTGTATACACTGCACTGTTGTGTAGATCATGTCACGCAAAGAAAAGGTCAAGTCAAGAAAGTGATGAAAGATTTAACAATAAAAACCGGCACCTAAATGCGATGTGGATAATGTGTTAGTTTACTCCGGGACGATTGCCTTGTCATTGTATCATTCGAAACAACTGTGGAATCATGTTTCATATGTATGTCGTTATCTACCGCCAGCCAACATGACACTGAGACAGAGACAGCGAAATCAAAGATTCCTAGTCGAAGGAATACGCCTGCTAATGCCGACTGCGACATTTCTAATTTTGCGGTAAATAATTTTTATGAACATGTTTTTGGCTCATGTTCCATAAGGAGGAAGTCCTTGCATTTTGTCTGCAAAAACACTTTGGACCATGAGACAAGAAAGGAAAACGATGGAAAAATATTCGTCGAAATTAATAATTTGTACGCTCCGGTAAGATCGTGATAAACGCATTGTGTGTCTGTGGGTCTCTCTCTCAGATTACAGATTAGTTAATAAGATGACCTTTGTAAATGTCACATGAACATATTATTTCTCACTTTTAAGCTCACTTGTTACTGATGTACTGATGAGATAATAGTATCTGCAGCCGAATCTCATCAAATCAAGACAAAAAGTCTACTTGCTGCCTTTTCCTTGCAATGAATATGTATGCAACTTTGAGAGACGCACTCAAGGTATACGTCTAAGCTCTGCATGATAGGAAAAATATAGCAAAGACGCAAAATGAGAATTGATCGATATGATGCAATATTGGTGCATAAAAGAACACACATTTTGTGTCTTCTTATCTGTAAGCTGGTTTTCTTGTCACAAAACTCATAATGTGCTACATGTGCCATTATTAGTTTGGTTACGTCTGAGTCGGGTCCAGTACAAAATGATGATGATCAATGCATCTTTTTGTTCAAAAACTGAAGGAATACCTTTTCATTATCTCTTCATGTATCTTCGTTACACAGGGCTATCCTTCTTTTTTGTTAAAACAAATTCATGCTATGTCCTCTTCGGTCCATGAACCTCACCAGAATAAAAAGAATCAGAATGGTAAACCCAGAAAAAAGTATCTTATTTTATTTTCTACTACCATATATTTTTTCCAGTGAGGACTGGAGGATCCCTGATTTCTAATAACTGATAAAAACTTATTGATTTCCATTTCAACTTCTATGTGAATCTCTATGATCTTGCTTGGTTATTCATTTGTTTTGATGCTCTTTCTCAGTTTACATGCGTCATTGGTAAAAGGTGCATTAAGTCCCGACTCATCATCATCAATAACAAAATTGGTAAATTATACTCAAACCGCACATCGCATCGCATGGATAAGATTTTTGTCAAAGAACCATGTAAACTTTTAGTTTCTCTCTTGAGGTCTACTGGAATCAGTACAAGTATTAACATTGTTTACTTGCTTGCTAGGTATGTTTTCCCAATTACGCAAGCAACTGTCGCCTTTGTCGCAGCAGACTAGTTCATTGGATCTCCCTGTTTTTCGGCGATTTCTTCTGCTGATACAGCGTTTTATGCGGTTAAATATTATTCCACATCTGCATCATCATCTCAGCAATAACAATACCGTGCATGAAAAATTGGAGCAAGCGAAATGAACCATTTACGTATTTATGTCTGCCTCATTGATGGTACTTTTGGAGTATGCCAAAGTGCTTTAGAACTTGCGATAAAGATAACACATTTTATTTAATACAACCCTTCCATTAAAATGCATTCCATACACAGCTGCTTTTACTTTGTGTATTGATCATCTACCATTTTTAACGAACGAAACATGTTCAAAATCGATGAACTACAAGTTATTCCCCAATTTTCATGTTATCTACTACGTTTTTTGTGAAAAGGAACAATAATTGATTGAGCGGGTGTGCTCCGGGCAGTTGTTCGTTTAAAAGGTGCATTTTTACTGCACCTTACATTTTAAAGGCTACTGTGCAGTGTGAGCGTAGTTGCTCAATTTACCCCTTTCGTTCCATTACTCTGTAAAAATTTTGATGATTTTTTGTTGTGTTGTTTTTGAGCTACTCATGAGGAGTCATTGATGACCATTACGACCAACAATATCAACTTAACCGCCATACAAACATGCTAAACTGTAGTCGTTTATTATTTTATTATTTTTCAATTCTTATCTCGATTTTCATCCGTTTGCCTGCTGCTGCTTTCTGATGATGAGGATGATGTTGCTTCTGGTGGTGGTGTAGAGAAAACGAGAAATTCGGTGTTCCTGAGAGGCTTAATGATCAAAGATTATGTCAAATCATAAAATCATCAGTCTTTTTACAACCCAGCCACCCAGATTTGTTGCATGCTCTTTCTCTCTTGATAGTTGCCTACATGATCATTCATGTCGTCATTCCTAATCGTAGGCGTAGGCAGCCTTTGATTTTTTTATTATTGAGAAATAAAGCATGTGGGTAACTGGTGACTGTTTTCGGTGATAGTGACGATGCGGTGGTAAAGTCTAAAGAGAGATGAATAGATACAAATAATAAAATGATGGTGCAATCGGTAATCTTATGCTTGAATAGAAAACGGCAGTTATTTCTAGTTTACATTTTTGTTATCTTTCCGCTTTAATCTACATAACGTGCCTATTGGCAAGTTTACGAGCATTATTACTTGGAAGCTGCTGCTGATCTCTGTCACTTTTAATTTGCATAAAAAATGGACATTAAAAATATGTAGCTAAACCACAGTCTTGTTTTTTGGTTGTTGGAATGACGTTGTTGTTGACAAATTGGGTATTATGTGAAATCGAAAGGAAGCTGGCTGGGGGAATACCAGACACGGAGAAAATAATGTATGCAGAAGATGACGAATTTTTGATTGTACAGGTATAAAAACACATCACCGCCGAAGAACAAACCGCTGGCAATGTTGATTTAAATAAAAATGAATATTGTACACAGCACGCACAAAAACCTGCATACGTGATGGCGCACTGAAGCTCCAGATAAGAAGAATTGTATTTTTTTATTCGATTTCGAAGAATAAAAAAACGAAATTAGTTTTCCCAGACATGATGAAGAAATATGTGTTTGTGTGTGAACTTAGTTCAAAGTATGCAATATTTAAATGCTACATAGCTTATGATTTTTATGTAATATTGAAGGTGTGAATAGTATTGACCCATGCAAGAAGACGCCTTTTATGAAGAAGGAACTGAAATACAAAATACAAACTTTGATCTTTAACCTTTCTTGTTTTTCTGTTTGCTTTATCGGCTACTGGATCCTTCTTTGAACTAATTAATAATTCTAAATCTTAAGTACCTTTGTATGTGTTTTCCAGAATAATAAATTTTTAAATGAGGTACACTGGAGTTCTCTAATCACATCAAAGTGATGAGATTAAAAATATGTACCTTGGTTTTTGGAAACATTAATGATTCATGTTTGCTTGTGTTGTAAACTGGAGTTTAAAATTCAGTTATTATTTGTTTAAGGTTAAAATATGCGATGTTACGTGTTGCTACGATGGTGCATTTGCTGTTTATAATTCCAAAATTTTGTTTTCATGATTTGTTTGTTTAGCCCCAACGGAGAAATGGACGGAAGCCTTATGGAGTAGAGGATTATTAAAGTAAAATGCTTGACAAACAAGAGCAGCGAGTATGGAAATAATCATAAGCAGATTTTTTTCTTTGTCGCTTTGCATTTAAATCGCTTGTAATAATATTAACATTATATTTTTTTCAAGATTATCCTCTTCAGAGGTTTCCTTCACAGAAACATTTTTTCTCTGTCCTTTTTCCTTTCCTACAAGAT
>JAQFXM010001594.1:0-30692 GCA_034693345.1 Entomobrya multifasciata | reverse complement strand
GCAAGTTCCTATCACCGCTGTTAGCCACAAGAGCCAAATTACCCCTTTCATTTTTACTTGTCAAAATACGCCACTGAAAAATGTCATTTGGACCAAGGTAAAATATTAATTTACTTGTTTGGTCTATTTATAAACTTTTTGTCACGTAGTCTTGTTAATTACTCTGATTATTTCTGTCAGTAGAGATTTTTAATGTAACAATTTGAGTAAATTAGAAAAAATCATATTGATAAAATGTCTATTAGTCTTTGATAATTTTTGAACTGACCAGTTGTCAGTCTACCTTAGTACTCTTAATAGTAAATTAATTACAGTAATTCGGAATAATAACTGAGTCAAAGTGAGATAATGAACAGCGTCAAGTCTCAAGAGTTACTGACTGCCAACTGCGAGGTTCGTTTTACGAAGGTGATATTTTGTACTAATTATATTCCAGCCTGAACCAGTAAGCTTATCGTTAGCCAAACCAAGTCGGGTATTTTACATGCAAGAAGGTAATATGTAGAAGGCAGACTGCACATGCGTCTAAAGATAAATGCGCACAAAGATAAATCTCTAAAAAAATTGAAGTCTATTTTTATACTAAGTTAACATGATGGATATCAGAGTTCATTAACAGGTAGATATATGTACGTATATTATCGGAATTCCCTAACCAAAATTTCAAGATAATTCTAAGCGGAATTATCTAGAAATTTGGGTAGTGACTAGGGACAGAAGTTTATTTTGGAATGCGGGAGGGAATTAAGAAGAGGGCTTAGGACTTATGGGTTTAGTATGTATCTAAAATATGCAGTTGTACGAGAAACATTTTTTATCATTATGGTCTCACAATGTCCCAAAATCCAAAATTAGATTTGACGAGATAAATTATTTTGTACAAATATTTTTATGCAGTTATATTCTAACTAACAAACAAAAACAAAGGACTAACAAAAAATCTCACATAGCTATCGAAATCCATTTGGCTTCATCAATCAAAATCAAGTAAAAGATCTGTTGAACAAAAACCATCCTTTAAAAAAGCATCTATGATTTTTCGGTCGTAGGTTTTATAATTACTTTAATAAGCTTATTTTATAATTAACTTAGCGTTATGGGTTTCGCAGTTCGTATAGCTTATCTTCAACTGGTAAAGGTATAATAATACATGCATACAAATATACCTGACTTCGCTCAAATTATGTATTAAGAAATGACCGGAATTACCAAGAAATTTTGGTAGGGACAGAGACGAAAGTTCATTTTGGGAAAAATAATCTTTTGCTTGAAGACTTAAAGGAATTAAGAGAACATGAGACAGAAGTGTAAAATTAAGTATGTATCTAAAATACAGATTTGGGCGACAAACATGAAAGCCAGTAAGCAAGTGCAGCGTTGACAAAATTCATTTTTTTTCAGTCACTCATCTGTTTTTATGCTTTGAAAAATGCATATTTATGAAAATTGTTCGTACAGAAAAATGTCTTTTTGCACAGCCACGTAACAATATTCATATTCTGTCATGCAGTTTACTGATGAACAATGGTGCATTTCGAAAAATGATTAAAAATACAATAAAATTATTAGACTTGCATGCACTTAATTACTGCTTATTACGACCAGCACCTAGTTGAAGGAAATGTCTTTTTTAAACATTATCATCTGACCACGTTTGAAAGTAAAAAATGGACGAGGTAGTTGATCCTTGCTTTCTTCATGTTCATCTAGAATGGGCAGTGTTTGAAATGTAATCTTTCTTATGTGAGTTTTTTGAAACCTATCTAATATTATGAAGAACAATTTTAAGTACTTTTACATGTTGCAAATGCAGAACTAAACACTCAAAGACCTTTTTCATGAATAATGCGGAGCTAGACTTAAAATCAATATTATATTCTTTGCATTTAAACATTGTTTTTATAACATAAAAGGAATCATCTTATTATTATCAAAAAAGGTAGCACAAAGTCCTTATACATATAATATACATATAACATATAATAAGAAAATGGTATACATTCAAGGTGACAAAAATATTTAAGTTTAATCTCAATGTTATTTTTCAAAGTGTAAATGTTAGATAATATTCATTTTACCGCACTACAGAAACATATAGAATTCTACCTTCTAGAATCATTTGCCGAATTTTTGATGCAAGGTTTTAAGTTAATAATTAAAATAAAAACGCATAACTTGGCAATTGCAATTGAAAGGACATGATATCGGCATTGAGCAACCAATAACGCAGCCATGGGTAGTTTGCTGCACCCACTATATGCTGGGAAAATTGAATAAAATAAAATATGAATTTAGTCAATCGTTTGATTTACACCAGCTAGCACGCTAATATTTTTTCTTTCAAAATGATTTTCGAATATCCCAAAACATTCTCTAAAATCTTCGCAATTTCTGAATTCTTGGGTGGGTTACGTTTCCACTGGGAGTCCAAATTACAAAAAATGTTTCTTGTGAAACAAACCAAAACTGAAACACTATTTTTGAAACTTCGGTTAGCGTTCCACGCTTTTGTTATACTTATTCTAGGCATACAAGGAATCCCATCATTCCAACCAAATTCTATCAAGCAAAAATTAGCATTCACCGATCAATTCTTGTATGCTGCTGGAATTCTTGTCAATGCCTCCGACCATTTTACACTATTAGTAACCTACAAACACGCCAAGACTATTTGCTTGTATATTAATGGCCTTGTACAGTTTCACCGTAAAAATCCTAAGCTCACCGAAACCTCACATGGCCAGCTTAAAAAAATGTCACTTCTAAAAATTCTCAATCTTGTGTACATCATGGGTCTCCTGGCAACTTCATACCTTCTCCCAGTTGCATTCTCATATGGACTTCATTGGAATAATCCTTGCAAACCGTCATTGTCTGGGTATTGGTTATTACCAGAATGCCATGGAATTGGATACGGACACGAATGGGGCACCATGTATGCATTGCCAAAACTTGGTGGACTTGTGCTAAAATTGGGAGTTATGGGACTCAATCACTGGATGTGGGCTTTGGGTCTAAATAATACAGTCTTTACTGTTGGAGCTTTAAACATAATGTGCACTATGAGCATCAGAGAATGCATTGAAAAGTAAGCATCCCCAAAACTAAACTAAAAACTATACTAAGTAATATTTATTTAACTTTTTATTTTAATGCTAGGTTTTTGGCCGCATCCCGTGTCAAATCTATCTCTATTTATCGGACTGCGTTCATTTATAGAAATATTCAGGTTCTTGCAATATTTATGAATGAAATTCAACAAGGTTGGCTAATGACTATGTTAATAGTATGCGTCACTTTACTTCAGTCATTCAGTTTAACGACTGTGGTAAAGCTAATTCCATATGTATCGGAACATTTGATTACTGTGGCAACATTTCTTATGCTTGCAACGGATGCAACAATTTGCCACATTGTAAATTTGGGTGGAATGGCGGCTATGCATACTCAGTGCATGGATTCATTCAGAATGTTGAACGAGGATATTGCGAAAGAAACGAAGAAAGGAATGTTAGCGATGTCACGGGAAAAAAGGAAAGAGTTGAGATGGAGACAACGATTTTACCAAAGTTGTGTGTCAATCAAAGCTATGTTTGGGTCGTTTAATTATGTCGATGCTTTGACACCACTTAATTGCATTGATATGGGAAATGATCTTACAGTGAATTTTCTGCTATTAGAAGAAAGTGATTGATGGGGCTGTTTCTTTTCTAAAATAGATTTTTGACCGTTCAGCATATTTTTAGAATTTAAAAATAGGATTTTTTGAACAATTTCTATTTTTAGAGCATTTTGTTTCAGAATTAAGTACAAACAGATATGTAATTTTGCATCCAGAATTTAAACTAACGAGCATTGATTGATATAATTAGAGCATAAAGACAAATATATATAATAATTAAAACCAATAATTTCCTTCTAAAATATACTTCACATAGTTCACATAGGCAAATGTTGAAAAAATATGTGAATACCAAATGACGACGAAGTTGAATGGGTGTGTGTATCATTACCGGAAGGAGAAGGAAGCTTATTAGATTAACGTATGCACCATTACTTTTACCAATTTATGCAATCACGCTGCACTCTATGATAATATGATTGAATTAAATTCTCTCAATTAGTTAAAGAGGGTAATACAAGGTGTCAACTTTACTTTTAATTCATTAACTGTGCTCACTTTCAACATTAAATTAATTTAAAAAATGTCAATATCAAACTTTACACAAGCATCCTTCATTTAACATTCCTGATCACTTTACGACATACAACTCACATAATACCACAGAATAACCGTTGACCCTTCCCTTTCACATGACCCAATAAGTCCCCCTCCTTATCCAAAACAAGCTCATCAATATCAACCGCTTCCTTCTTCAACTTATTCAGCAGCTCCTTTTCTGCATTCTTCATTCCCATACGTTTAGCCAACAGCGCCAACTTGCCCATAACCTCCTTACTCTCAATCGGCAGCTTTGCCAAAACCTTATCCAAAAACTCAGATAACCCATCCAACTGATACTTTTGAGCAGCCCAAGTCAACTCCACGATGACATCTTCAGCTTTCCATTCTTCCTCGAGTAAAACTCCGCCATACAAATAATGCAACAAGACATTCAACGTCTTCCCCGACAAGTCCTCTAAAACCAATGATCCTCCACAATGCTGACCTTCCTTCCAGTTTCCTGCGGCGAACATGGCCCTGAATACTGGAGACCTAGCAATCAAAATTGCTGAATTCACAGAGAATTCAGTGTGGTCCTTAGCCACCAGTTTAACTGTTCCTCTGTCATCCTCGTCCACTTGACCCTTATTCTCCAGCAACATATTTGTCATGGCAACGCTTAAGTTTTGAACTTCCTTCTTCTCGAAAATCTTCACCTGTTCAATTAAATCCATTTTCTTGCACTGCATGGCATACAGTTTGAAGCCCACTTCAATCACAATGCTCCCATCCTTCCAAATTAAGTCCGTTAAAGAATCTTCATCCTTAAAATTAAACGATTCAAAGCCCCAAGAATAATCATTCCGAGGCAAAGAGAACCATCGATACGTGCCTTCAATCAATAAAAAAAGGAAATATATTACTTGATAATTCAAAATTAGCATATTATTAATCAATGTAGTTACTTGTGGCCACGTTGTCGACTTTCCCATTTGACTTTATCTTTTTAAATTCGTAAGACACACAGACGTCCTTCTGATCCGGATCCGTTTGAGATTGTAAAGCCAGATACATGGTAATAACTTTCGTTTCAGGCTTTTCACGAAGATAACACTCCCATTTTGTATGCTGTCCAACGGATTCTCCAGCAGTAAAAGTGAAGGACTGCTGTTTAACGAGATTTCGATCTGGAGAGTTTTTGATCCCATGGAAATTTTTAATTTTCCACCTGAAATGCTTTTCTTCGACTAGGGTCTAAAAATGAATCAAAATCAAATATTTTAAAAATTAAAAAATGCCTTATTTTTATTTTATTTTTGATAAAATGTTATCTACTTACCAATGAGACGCCGGAAGCAACCGGAAGAGTTTTCACTGTTGTGCGGGAACCCCACATTATTCTTCCATGTAACTTTAGGACTACAAATTCATAAATCTTTTTCCAAGCTTTTAACTATCGAACGGTATTTTTAATGAATTGATTTTAAATTGTCATGTCTACTGTCAACCAAACCATAAACTAGTCTCCAACACAACACAAGCTAAACTCACCTTGGTAGCTCGCAAAATAAATGAGTTCAGAAATAAGCTTAATCAACTTAAACAAGACTTTGATAAGCTACGTTTTACTGCTGTTGGTTGCGCATGTCAAACTAATGACAAAATGATGACTTTTACAATCTTGATCGGAGAATTTATAGTACTCCAAAATATATCCAAAAATATTGAAAACATTCAAGAACAAAGACCGGAAGTAAAACTGACAAGAATAACTTTCATGAAGAAAGTCAGAAAAAAAGGAACAGTAACAAACTGACAATTTATTAGCATAATATTACTACACTTTGACCTTTGGACATTGGTTCAAAGTTTAGAAGTATTGAGATATTTTAACATAACATAAACGTACCAGATGTGTTATATATACTCTTATGTATTTCTATTTAAATTTGATTCTGTAAAAAAACTTTTCCTAGATAAAAATATAGCGTGATTAGAGATATTAATTAATTGAATACTCTGCAAACATGGGAAGCACAAGCACAGAGGACGCTACATCCGTTAAACATCGCGTAACAATTGTTTCGGGAGTAAGTTTACCGTATCATATAATTAGTACGTGTTTAGCAATTTAATTAAGACATTGCCTTAAATAATGGTTAATTAATTATTTCTGTAAACTTTTTTATTTCTAATACAGGCACTAGAAGATTTGCATTCATTCACATGAAAAATTGAAATTTTTTGAGGCAGTCAAATCCACCCTGCCATTATTCAAAATGCAGTGTATCCACTTTAATGTGATGGGGAATGTTGAGACATACTGAGATTTTGGTGAAGCCGCTTGAGCGTGCAAAGATCAAGATCTTCGATCAAAGCAAAGCAATGTTTGAATCATTTAATTATGTCGATGCTTTGACACCTCTTAATTGCATTGATATGGGAAATCTTATGGTGAATTTTATGCGGGGGGGTGGGGGGCTTTATGTGAAGTGATTGAGGGGGCTTACTTTTTCCTTTTACTTTGGAATAGTTTTTTCTAGTGTATAGTCATATTCTCAGAATTTAAAAAACATCCAGAAACTAGAATCAATTGGCATTTAAGTAACTTTCTAAATTTTCCAAAATTAGATACATAATTAAGCTATTTTGTAACGTTTACCAGTTGCGAAACCCAGTTACTTAGAGTTAGATTTTTATCCCGCTGTATTTAATTAAATGATTAAACCGGTAGAAAAACTGAATTATGGATGGAGTATCACGCAAAGCTCATTAAATTAACTCATGAACCATTACTATCATGTCACCACTTTATGCAATAATGCTCAATGAAAATATCAATATATTACATTCTCTCAATTAGTTAATGATGTACTACCATGTGTCATATTTAAATTTAATAGTTTTAATTCAGAAACTTTGCTCACTTTCAACATTCAGTTAATTAATTGACAATATCAACATGAGTAACCTTCGTTAGGATTAAATAATAGTCACATAATACTACAGTATGAGCGTTGACCCTTCCCTTTCACCTCCCCCAATAAGTTCCCCTCCTTATCCAAAACAAGCTGATCAATATCAACCGCTTCCTTCTTCAACTTAACCAACAGCTCCTTTTCCGCATTCTTCATTCCAAATCGTTTAGCCAACAGCGCCAACTTTCCCATAACCTCCTTACTCTCAATCGGCAGCTCTGCCAAAACCTTATCCAAAAATTCAGATAAGCCATCCAACTGATACTTTTGAGCAGCCCAAGTCAGCTCCACGATGACATCTTCCGCCTTCCAGTCGTCCTCCAGTAAACCACCGCCATACAAATAATGCAACAAGACGTTCAACGTTTTCCCCGACAAGTCCTCAAAAACCAATGATCCTCCACCTCCACAATGCTGACCTTCCTTCCAGTTTCCTGCGGTGAACATGGCCTTGAATACTGGAGACCTGGCATTTAAAATTGCTAAATTTACATTAAATTCGGTCCGATCCTTGGCCACCAGTTTAATTGTTCCTCTTTCATCCTCGCCCACTTGATCCTTATTCTCCAGTAGCATCTTTGTCATGTCAAGGCTCAAGTTTTGAACTTCCTTCTTCTCGAAAATCTTGACCTGTTCAATTAAATCCATTTTCTTGCACTGCATGGCATACAGTTTGAAGCCCACTTCAATCACAATGCTCCCATCCTTCCAAATTAAGTCCTTCAAAGAATCTTCATCCTTAAAAATGAACGATGAGAAACCCCAAGCAGATTCATCCCGGGGCAAAGAGAACCATCGATACGTGCCTTTAATCAATTACAGAAAAAAACTTAATTACCTGAAAGTTAACAAACAACATAAAATCAATTGTTTTTATATAGTTAATTAACTCGTAGGGTACCTGTGGCCACGTTGCCGATTTTTCCATTAGACTTTATCTTTTTAAATTGGTAAGACACACAGACTTGCTTCTGATCCGTTTGGGATTGTAAAACAAGATATACGCCTATTACTTTCCTTTCAGGATTTTCCTGAAGACGGCACTCCCATTTTGTTGGCAGTCCAACGGATTCTCCAGCAGTAAAAGTGAAGGACTGCTGTTTAATGAGGTTCCGATCTGGAGAGTTTTTGATCCCTCGAAAATTTTCAATTTTCCACGTAAAATACTTCTCTTCGGCCAGCGTCTGAAAAATAATTAAAAATCAGGTATTTCAATTAAATATTGATCTCATTGTAATTTTAGTTTATGGGGACCAATTTTTAATTCAATTGTCATTTTTGATACATTTACTTAATTCAAATTACCAATGAGACACCGGAAGCAACCGTAACAGTTTTCATTGTGGTTCGGGAACACTGCTTATTCTTCAATGTAACTTCAGGAAAATAAAAATTCATTAATCAAATTTTTATAAACTTTAAACTACAGAATGTGGTAATTTTAACGAGTCGATTTTAAATTGTCATGGCAACCATTCAACTTCAACAATCAACGGAATTTATCATTTCAGCTGATTAACATTTTTACAGAAAGCTTGTCAGTCAGTCACTCCTAAACTTAAACAGGTCAGCTGCGGCGTCGCCTTTTCTCAAAAGTTTAAATCAAGAATCTAACCAGCTGTTTCACATATATTATATATTTTCGTATTTCAATTTAAAATTCATTTCTTTGAAAAGAAACCTTTCCTACATAAAAATCTATCGTGATTAAAGCTCTATCAATTAGTTAACTACTCTGCAAACATGGGGAGCACAGAAGACGCTACATCCGTTAAACATCGCGTCAAGTTTGTCTCGGGAGTAAGTGAACCACATCATTGAAATCGTACATATTTAGCAACCTTACTTACACTTAAATATATTTTTAAATAATGACAGATTATTTCTTTAAAAAAAAATTATTTCTCTGACAGGCTCTGGAAGACTTGCATTCATTCACTTGGAAAATTCAAAATTTTGAGGCAGTTAAATCCACCCCGCCACTTTTCAAAAGGCAGTGTGTCCACTTTAAAGTGGGTGGTGATGGGGGAAAAGTAGACCGAATGTTAACAGAATGGTGCTGTTTTTTGAATGAATGGGAGGATAAGTGTGGCATCTTTTTCAGTTTAAGAGATGTATCACCGTCGGAAATTAGTCAAGTCTGTGTTTCCTTTGAAATTCGGCAGATTAAACCGAATGGGGAAACTTATAAAACCTACACAGGTAATCAAACAAATCATACTAATTAAAATTGAAAGTTAGACACTTACCCTGTTATTATTATTTATTTATATGTATAACAATTTGTTTTAGTTAATCGGAAAGTGATGAAGTTTGGCAGAGCACATTCCTGGGGATTTCGAAGTTTTTTTGCAGAAGAAAATGAAGCATCTCTTAAAGAACTGATTTGGGAGGATGGAAGCCTTGTCATTGAGGTGGACTTTACTGTGTTTGGATTGAAACCGGTGACATTTGACCTTAATGAGAAAGTGAGGAGTTTTGAGATGAGAGAAATGCAAAAATTAAGCAAGTCAATGACACAAATGCTTCAAGAAGAAAACAGAGTGGAGGAAATTGGGAAAATTAAAGTGGTGGCGAAGGACCAAGTTGAATATTTTGTTAATCCAGCTATCTTGGCCGCAAGGTCTCCAGTTTTTCAAGCCATGTTTACTTCCGGAAATTGGAAGGAAGGTCAGAGTTCTGGAGGAGGACCATTGGTTTTGGAGGACTTGTCTGGGAAAACGTTGAACGTCTTGTTGCATTATTTGTATGGCGGTAGTTTACTGAAGGACGACTGGAAGGCGGAAGATGTCATCGTGGAGTTGACTTGGGCTGCTCAAAAGTATCAGTTGGATGGGTTATCTGAATTTTTGGATAAGGTTTTGGCAGAGCTGCCGATTGAGAGTAAAGAGATATTGGGCAAGTTGGCGCTGTTAGCTAAACGTTTGGGAATGAAGAATGCGGAGAAGGAGCTATTGGGTAAGTTGAAAAAAGAAGCGGTTGATATTGATGAGCTGGTTTTGGATAAGGGCGATGCTTTATTGGCGGAGCCAACAAAAATCAATGATGTGAATGATGTGAAAGGTCGAATGTGGCATTGCTCTGTTTTGTAAATTTAATGGTAATGTTTTTTTTTAAATTATACGTAGTGTCTAAGCAAAACAATGTGAATTTTTTAAACCTAAACTTTATACGGTGAATATTTATGTTTTTAATGCCTGAATTTCAAGTAAAATAAATATTTGTTGTTTCTTATGCACAAATGTGTTAATTGTGAAAGAATTTTGTAATTAAGCAGGTTGTTTTTCTAGTTTCGCTAAACCATTTATGAAATTTGCATTTATTTCGGGTAAATGCGTTCGATTTCAATAAAAATTCAGCAAAATTCTTGGTTCAATAATTTAAGCTTTAAGTTGATACACCTTTTAATCTTAACTGTTTTTCTAAATAAGTCCATATGAATTTAACAAAATTATCTTTTGAAATTCTTTATGTTCATGGATTGGTATGCTGATAGTTTATACCCAGAAAAAATTGAGTTCTGAGGTAACTTTAAAAAAGTTATGATAAGCTGTATACTATTCCAACAAAATTGCGATTTAAAACGATAATCTTCTAATTACTGATCTAACTAAAATCATTAACCTTTCAGTAATACAAGGTTGACTGTATTTTGCACAATATCGTCACATATACGCAGACCAAGTTTAGCAGTATACAAGCCATAAATAAAATCAGCAAACCCAATATGTCGACATGATTTAAGTGACATCTTACCTTCTTTCCTTCTTAAAATATATTTCCAATAGTTTGTGAATTCAAGAGCTCTTTTGTGCGGAATTTGTGCAAACAACGTTAACATTATCGCAATAAATAGACATACAAATGTAATTGCAAAAGCTCCTACGTAAAGAATCAAAGGAACTTTTTCAAACATCATCAAGATCATGTAACCCCCACAAGACGCAACTAATACTCCTACAAGTATTAAAATTGTGTGAAAAATTCCATAAATTTCGTCCGTGGCTTTAATTAGGATACAAATAACACGGAACCTAATTAAACATTTTTTCCATTTTAAGTGTTCATGTTTGAATGCACTAGAACTAAAAGTACCGTCTAATGTTGAGCAGTAAAAAATTACACCTTCGAGTATACTCACATTTAGCATTATCAGAGAAAAACATAAAAGTACGCTATATATAGTCAATAAAGTGTAATATACACCAGCAAATAATTTGACCATGAAAGACGTTCCAAAAATCAATTGTAGTGGACAAAAGGGGAAAATGAAAGGACCGACTAAAAGCGCGGGTGGAGTGAGCAGTGAAACTATAGCAAATCCATAAATTGTACCTTCGTTCAAAGTAATATTTCTAAAGAACGGAATATTTACCAGTCTTTGAAAATTGTTTGCGGGCTCAGGAAAAATTTGGCACCTTTGATTTATGATATATATTATTCTTGCACTTTCCTGTGTAAATGTGTAAAAGGCAGTTAGAACGATAATCATTATGAATAGACAGAGGGCGTAAATTACTGCTTCGACTGTGTTATAAGCTGTGTACGACTTCCAATGAGTAAGAAGCCATACCAAGCGACAAACAAGAAACGGTAACAGGGCGAATACAGCAATGAAAGTATTTGTGTGGAGAATCAATTTAATATACTTGTTTCTATAACGGGAACTGTCAACAATGCACTTTTGTCTAATATCAACTGAGATGGGCAGCGGAATACAGTTTTCAAAACGATAAATCACTTCAAGTATTGCTGAAGTTAAAGACATTTTGGAAGGGCTTTATTTCAAACTCCAAGTTGGCCGTTAGTATTCACGCGACGATCAGAACTCTTAAAGTGTATAATAAAATTATTTTCAACTACAATATATACAATACAACTTTAATTCATTTAAATAAATCAATGTATTTTGTTTTAATGACCGGAAAATTCGATTGTCAGTAAGAAAATAGAACTTATAGCACAGTGACATGATTTGGAACGTAATTCTTAAATTACTGGATTATTATAAAAACGTGTTCATAACTATGGCAAAATCAGTCGGTTTATAACATGAGGCAAAACAAAAAGTAGGAGCGAAATATAATATAAGTATATGGAGGAAAGTAGGTTAATAGCTGACTCACTTTGTTTTCAAATTATCTCATATTGAGTTTTAGATTACACTTCTCAACAAGACTGTTCATTGAAGTCGTAAATAATACACACGTAAGCATGTCATCGGATAATTTTAGTAATTTTTTAATGTTTTTGTAAACGGACGAAACTAAACGCTTCTGAGTCTACTTTCTATTTGTTTCATATTGCTAACATAATTTTCTAGACAAAAAATGTTTCTATTGCACCAAAATTATTATCTAAAGAACTGCCTGTGTTTAATCTGTAAGCTTACCACAATTTTGTGAGTCCGAACATTTTAAATTACTTTTTATTCCCCTTTGTGACTGTTCTGCGGCTAAAATTGCATTTCATGCTTAATTTCGAGGTGAACAACCTGATTTAGACTTATATATCAATTTTGTTTTGTAAGAGCCATAATTGATTAAGTCGTTAATAAAAGCGATATTTTGAAGCTACCAAAACAAAGCTAATTTAGAATGGTCAGAAATTAAGTGCTGACATTTGAAGCCAAAAAATGTATTAGTAAATATCCATGCGGAAAGCGAATTGTTACTTTAATATGTCAAATATGAATAAGAAGGCGGTGTTATTTGAAGTGTTTTAGTGATTTTATTTCAGTAAATTGTATTATTAAGTAACAAGATCAGTTAGATTTATTTGCATGAATTACACTTGTTAAAAATGTTGCGTATCAAATTTTGATGGATAAATAAATTCAAATAAATTTGTAGTAACTGTTTGCTTATTTATCATAAGGCAGTAGAATGATATTTTAAGTGGAAAGATATTTTTTCGAGTTAGTTAGTTGTGGCTTGAAATCATAATCGTATAATCAATTCAACTGGGTCAGATCATCAGATGATTACATCAAAAACTGCAATAATTGAAAACAAGTAATTCGTTTTCAGCCAAAAATAATGATTCGTAAGCATTATAAAAGTAGTGCTTTGAGTAAGTTTTACTTATTTGGAGAGTTTAGAAATAAAAACATCAATTTCGCAAGCTCTCCATCTTTTGAAGTGTATCCCATTTTTATCGCCTTACCCTTGTTTTACCTTGTCCTTTGACATCGAGGAGCTGATCTTGAGGTTATAATATTTTTTCTTTGCTAAAATGTTTGGAATAAGCCAGTGAAAGTGTATCTTATATGTATAATGTAGTCAAAACCACTTATAGTTTACCCTATGACCTGAAAATCAATAGGCTATAGTTGCCCCAAGTACATCCACACAAACTTTCAACTCAATTGGTGCAATAAAATTTGCTGCTCATTTGCAAAGCATGTAACCATTAATTAGCAGTTCCTCCAAAGTCTGTTGAGTTTAAAACTATTGTTTCTATGCAAAGTTTGAGCCATATACCTTAATCCCTTGATAGTCATTAAAAAGTTTTTGTCCGTTTAAATAGTATGTATTCGTTAACCGGCCGTTACTCCATTCCCGTTAAACTGATTCGACTGAAAATCAATACACTTAGTGTACTGCTACATAGCTACCTGTGTCCCATATTGAGGTAAAAAGAGGTAAAATGTGAGCGTTCACAGGGAAAAAAACAGACATGAAATGCCTTTTCAATAAGTAGTACTGCAGCGCTACTAAAGCTTGGTTACACATAATTTCATAATTACGTCAAATACTATGAAATTATTAATCCATTTGCGTAGTTTGTGGTTACAAATTCTAGAGTTTTAAGATTATCTCGTTGTTACGTTAAGTTGCAACTGGGCATCTTGGTTTAGTGTTTTTTTGTCGGTCGTTGACTTCTCTGGTCACCTTAACACATTACATAATCCATCTAACATCTCTGACTGAATGTGTTAAAATGAAGTATCGTTCATATGTTTTATCGGTTTTAGTATATTTGGTTTGTCAAGTTAATGAAACTGTAACCCAGGAAGTTATCATTTTTGAACATGCCGACCGAAAAGGTAAATTTGCTTAAAATATATTATGATATCTGATACCATTATACGTAAGGCAGTAATTTTTCAATGTTCCTTTTTAGGCAAGCAAGCTACCGTTAGTATTGCTGAATGTAGCAATTTGATGATATCTTTAGTTCGTAATGCTGCATCGATCGATACACAAAATCACTGTACTCGGCTTTACGATGACATCAACTGTTCTGGAAATTTTGTTGAACTTTACCCAAGCTCTCCTTCCCAAAATGATTTAACAGATTGGAATTTTGCCAATAAAGCCGTATCAGCAGGACCCTGTCCGGAATCATGTTCAGAGAATCGATTTAGAAATACTTCAGAATTTGTCGAAATTTTTAACCACGAAGATTATAAAGGTAATCCCAAAATCATTTTTGAATTGGAAAACGTATTTCATACTAACAGTTTTTCATTTTTTCAGGCTCACAAATGAAAATTAATCTAATTGGATGTTCTTCAATACCTAACGAATTTGTAAACTCGACATTGTCTTTAAAGGCCAACGACCATTGTGTTAGGTTCTACAGCTCTTCAAATTGTAGTTCTGATGCATCCAATGTAAATTTCATTCACTTGTCCCCGAATTCGCCCCATCACAACAACCTAACACTTTGGAAGTTTCCAACAAAGAAATCAATCAGCAAATGTAGTTATTCGTGTGACTTATCCTCAAAAATATTAAACGGCCATTGCATAAATGTTGAAAATACTACTAAAGAACTATTACAAATGAAAATATCACACCGAAATATATGCCTAAAGCTATTTCATGAAGTGAATTGTACAGGCTCCAGTATTAACGTCATGACAAAATCATTGGATTCAGCTTTGAGTTTCAGTGAAATTAAATCTATCAAACGTTGTTCCTACCTACATGAAAATACAACAAGTCCTGTCCCAAATATACTGACCAATCAATCCACTTTACTAGGAAATGATTCCACAGCCGAAGATGCAAATAAATGGCAACAAACGTACAATATTCTTAGCGGTTTACCAGCATACACTTTAATGATTCTAATTGTGGTTCCGGTTGCTAGCGTGCTCTTATCAGTATTCGTTATATGTTGTGTGTTAAGAAGATGGATTTCATATAAGCGTGTAATGAACAGGCTTTCAGATAAAGAAATTCGAGAATTTTTAGGTGGCTTTGAAATGGATGCGTTAACAAACGGTAGAAAAAATTCTATTGATAATGAATACTCCACCGAACTGCTTGCTCAAAACAAGCCTTACAATAAAGAGTATGAAATTACGCGATCAAGGATAGTGTTTGGTACGGTCAAAATAACTTTGTATTCGAAATTCTTATGTATGACTGCTTGCAAGCCATTTTTTTATTTCCAGATTCAGACGTGCCTTTAGGGAAGGGTGAATTTGGTGTGGTTTACAAAGGGACTGTTGCCGTAGTCAATGAAGCCAACGTTGGTGCATCTTCAAGCACTAAGCCCACTGATAGAATTACAGTAGCAATTAAAATGATTAATTCGTCTTCTGGTTTGCATGGCTTGCGCTCTCTTTTAAAGGAAGTAAAGGTTATGCTTTATGTTGGGCAACATGTGAATATTGCACGTATAATTGGATGCTGTACTGATAATTTACGACAAGGTTTATTCACACGATTTTAAAATACCGCATTTTTGGCGAAATTTATTAAAGGATTATAGTGAAATGAACTTTTATTGTAGGGGAAATCATGGTTCTAACCGAATTTTGTTCAGAAGGCTCCTTAGAATCGTATTTATCAAAGCATCGCCATTTATACAACAATTTTGTAACAACTGATGGTCGCCTGGAATTTCAAGATGAGTCAGATACATTGAATCTGATGTAAGGTATTGAACTACTTTATATCTTTTTCACAACTTATGGAAACTATATTGTTTGGTAGGTCAAAAAATTTCGACGTCTTTCAACTTGCTAAATGGTGTGCTGAAATTGCTAGTGGAATGGAGTTCCTTAGCAATGCTAAAGTTGTACATTCCGATTTAGCGGCAAGAAATATTCTTTTAAATGAAATGCTCGAAGCTAAAATCTCTGATTTTGGGTTATCTCGACAATTGTACAATTACACACAGTACATGAAAAAACAACGGGTGAACTATCAAATACAAAATAATACTTTTTACTTTAATAGTTAATTTAAAAGATCTTGCTTGATATTTACCAAAAATAAATGTATGCATTTACCATAAGGAACCGTTACCATGGCGATGGATGGCTATCGAATCCCTAAAATGTTTAGAGTTTTCCACAAAATCAGACGTTTGGAGTTATGGAGTCTTATGCTGGGAAATATTTACATTAGGAGAGAAGCCATATCCAAACTTGGGCTGGAATGAAACATTTGTTTCAACATTGGAAAATGGATTTAGGCTTTCGATACCACAATACTCTACCAAAGAATTGTAAAGTTTACTTCTTAAACTAACTAAACACAAATCTTCTTATTATTTAGTTTTTTCTTCTTATTTTTATAACAAATACAGCTACCACTTGATGCATCGTTGCTGGGAAGAGAATCCTAAAAACAGACCATCATTTTCTGAAATCCTCACCGAAATTCATGACCTCACATTAAACTACGATGCAATTCGTTTAATTCCTTGCAAAATTGAGAACATTTGTATTCAAATAAATTGAAAAATCATTTATTAACCTTTTAACAAAATTTCGTATAAATTTATTTTATAAAAACAATTATTTCAACTTTCCTTAAAATCAAACTTTCAATTATAATTAGTTAAAAGTTTAAAACTGCTTTATTCCCTACCTGAGATTGAGATGCACAAAATCATAGCTCAAAATGACAGACAGGTGTAAAGGCTTTTCTGGCTTTGTTGCTGCTGCTGCTGCAATCAGCTGTTGACTGTCACATGTTCTCTTCTTGTTACTTGGAGATGTTTATGTTGAAAATTTTAAAACACCCTTTTTCATTGAATAGAATTAATTATGGCTACTTTAACTGATGAAACGAACTGTTTAGTTTGTTCATCAGTTATTTCTTCTACTGAAAATACAGTTAACGAAGTCGACACTCATTATTTTCTGCTTCGAATTTTACTTGAGATTCCTGAATATAGTCAGCTGATCAATGATATCAAATTGAGATTAAATTTGATAAAAATTTGTAATCAATGTGCTAGTACAATTAAGCAATGCAAACAAATTTACAGTAATATTTGTAAACAAATTGAAAAGTTGTGGGAGTATCAACATAAAATATTGGACAAGTTCTCAGATTTATCAGGAAAAACGCCGAAGAGTATTCTGGAAAAGGATGAAGCAAGTGACAAGAGTTTTTATAATTGTTGGGCTAAACAGTGTAGGAAATTTGTGAAGGATCGTAAGTTGATTAATACAATATTGTAAAATATTTTAAAAATTTCTAATAATGATTATGATTACTTGTGTGTAGCTATTTAGAAACGTTTTAATTTGATGAATTTTACAGGTGATGTCTCACGATTTGGATATCCATTCATTGTACAAGATTTAAAAACGCTGCTAGTGTCACTACCACTGTCACCACCACCAACCTTATTAACTGATAACGGAAACTTGAAGGAGGACCGTCATGAGCCCAGCAATTATGAAGACACTGAGGACGACAACGATTCGTTTAACTATGAACCTCCAGACACATTTCATGAAAACAGCGACAGTGACAATGAAAGCAGCTATTATAGCCCCTCACCTTCAAAGAAAGCGAAAATTTCGACAGTTATTCGTGATGATTTTGGAAACAAGGTTAACAATGAAAAACAAGCTGAAGGGAATCTAACCATCAAAAAGTTGGAAATCAAACTTACTCGACTGACCACAGGTCAATTCACTTGCACTTGGCCTGGATGCAATGATGATGATGGTGGGGGTGGTAGCGGTAGCAGTGGCCAAGGAAAAACTTTTATATTTAAGGAGTTTTGGGAGGATCACATGAATAGACATACAAAAACTGATGAAGAAAGTAAGTCTGTTATCATTCCTCAAACTTACCTTTGTGTTTGGCCAGACTGCAATGAGGGGAAAGGAAAGGAGTTTAATTCCAAGGAATCTTGGCAGGTTCACATGGACAGACATATGAAAACACCGAAAAAGAAATGTGACAAGTGTGGGCTCTTATTTTACTCGAAGGATCAGCTAAATTTTCATGTTAACCGGGAACATGGGAAAATTAGAAGAAAAAGGAAGAGTCAAGGACTTCCAAAAGAAGAAGCGGTGTCCATGTCGATTTCCAAAACAGAGACACTGTCCAAGGAATCCAAGGCAACTGAGGATGATGATAACTCTCGTGTTCGTCGACGAAGAAAAGCGGTGAAAAGTGCACATTACATTTTTACAAGTCAAGATGATAGTGACGATGAGGATGATGAAAGGAAGAGAGATGACACGGATGAAGATTTCCAAGTGAGTGGGGACGAAGAGGATAATAGTGACGGAGACAATGACTTTAAATCTTCTGAAAAGTTTGAGGAGGAAATTTTAAATTGCACTTGGCCTGGCTGCAGTATTAAGAAAAGATTTAAAACCAAGTTAGCTTTGGAGATCCATTTGGACAAGCATGCGGGAACACCAAAAAGGAAATGTGAGAAATGTGGGCTTCATTTTTATTCGTATTACGAGATGAGTAATCATTTGAAGGAGGTTCACAAGGTGGCAAAAAAGAAAAAGAAAGCTGTTCCCCAGGTCAATTACAATTTAAAGACAGATAAGGAAACGGGAAAATACATTTGTAGTTGGACAGGCTGTGGAAAAATTTACGCCATTGTGGATCAAATGAAAGTTCACATTGATAGACATAATGGTACTCCAAGAAAACAGTGTGGAGAGTGTGACAAGTGGTTTTACACGAGAATGCAGAGAAATCGTCACAGGCTAAGGGAACACGTTGGGGAGAGAAATTTTGGATGTGAAATTTGTGGGGCTAGTTTTTTTATGGGGCAGGATTTAAGAAATCACAAGTCGGCGGTACACTCGGAAACTTTTAAAAAGTGGACAATTTGCGAAACTTGTGGGAAGAGGATTAGGTCAAACCATTTAAAAAGTCATGTGAGAGTTGTGCATGATGGGGTGACGATTGAGGGGAAATTTGAATGTCACTTGTGTCCTGTGAAGCTGAGTGGAGAGATGTTGTTGAAACTGCACTTGTTGAAGACCCACCAAGTTTGGAAGGATGAGGAGGAAAAGAGGGAGATTGAGAGGTGGGTGGAGAGGAGGAAGGAATTGAGGAGGAAATGGAAGTGTCCTGTGAGAAAATGTCGGGTAGGTCATTTGACGGAGGAGGGATTGAGAAAGCATGTGGAGGAGAAGCATGGAGGGAATTGGGGGGATGCGGAGGGAAATGTGGAGGGGGATAAGTATAGATTAAGGTGTGAGGTTTGTGGGAAGGGATTTCATCATACTGGCAGATATAAGGAGCATATGGAAACGCACAAGGCGATGGAGGAGAGGAATAGACCGTTTAAGTGTGACGTTTGTGGGAAGGGATTTCCGAGGGTGGGCAGTTTAAGGGCACATTTGGTAGTACATGAGGAGAAAAGAAAGAAGTGGTGGTGTGAGATTTGTAAGAAGAGCTTTGTGGAGGAGAAAGTGTTGGAAAAGCATTTGGAGGGGAAGAGTCACAGATGGAGAGTGGAAATGATGGAGGAGGGAGGGAGAAGTTGTGAGTTTTGTGGCAAGATGTTTAAGAATGCGAATTGTTTGAGTCAGCATAGGAGAAGAATGCATAGGAATGATAAAACTGAACCACCTGCACAGTAAGAGTGATGGAATGTTGACTTATTATTAATTAAATTTATTTGTACAAATGATTTTGACTACTAAGTTGTTAATAATTTTTTTGAAAATAAATAAATTTAGAGGTGAATTTTGTGTTTTATTTGTTTACGACGAAAGTAAGCTGATAGATTTTTCGTGAGTCATATATATGCATACATACATGGATGCGTTGCGGTTGCGCATTTGTTCTGAGTCATTAATATACATATTACTTACCTTAATGACACTTCCACTTTGGTAATGAGCTCCAAAATATTTATTACCAAAGTTCTTTTTCTGTTAGGCGTACCTTTAACAATTGCGTATGGATTGTAGTCATGCAAGAAGGAAGGCTAATGCTTAAAAATATTTACAGAATTCTGCGTTCATGGAACCTACGAATTTGGATCTATAGACAGAAGAACGAATTATTGAAAAAGTTTCAGTATAGTTGTAGACCAATTTTACAAAGTTTAATTATGTAAAAGACGTAATGCTGATTTAAGTAACGTAAACGATGATAATTTAAAAAAAGATGCAAACAATTACTTGCCGAAAATAGATACAAAACTCTTCAGTGTGAAAACTAGACTACGGAACGGTGTAAGCATATTACTTAAATTATTTACAAGTCATTTTTAAATATTTTTCTCTACAATACTATACAAATGGAATATATAATTAGGAATTAAGTTAATACAGCAAACCTTAACCAAACCCAAGGAAAGAAGTTTATAGTTAGTGTAAAATAATTTACTCCTTTCCAATGTTTGAAAAATCTGCCAACTGTAATATCGCTATTACATACGTCGTACAGCTATTAATGATCTACAATAAATTACGTTGTAATCGATTTACTTTATATTTGTATAAATATTTAGGCTTATATAATAAAATCGATATAAATATTTTACCGTAATTAGAAGCACTCTTTTAAAATCAATAACTCCACAAGCTGTACACTTTGATGGTTTACTTGTTATTAAGTTTATAAACATTTCCCTCTAAATTAAATCAGCATTATTTTAAGGCATATTACTATGAGAACCAGCCGTAGCCATTTAAAATATTTTAATCTTATATTACCTCAACATGATGAATATTGGATCTTAGCTGGTTACTAGTATCTGCGATTACAATTTTAACAATTTCCTGTTCTTCTTTGAGCACCTGTGAATTCAATCCACTAAGTAGCCAAAACGAGAAACCTTGCATACCAAAATACGAAAGTGTTCCAATAACCATAGGAATCGGTAGGTCCTCTTTTTCCAACCACAGTAAAATAATCCAGATTGTTACAGCTGCAGTAAAATAAAACCCCGTTAGGGCCAATTGCACCGGTCCATTAACCTTTTCTCCAAGTTTATACTGCTTCCTTACGAATATAGTAAGTTGGTATACGGATTTCCAGGAAAACTCATTAGCAGATGGATTTGATCGAATTGCAGACTTAATTTGGTGCATCGCCTGGATGACAACTTTGGTTAAAACGGCAACCTGAACTAATTTAATTAGTACCGTGAAGTTCATTACAGGCCCAGCGACTGAAGCAACCAGGGACACTGATATATAAGCTGACGTGCAAACCTCACTATGCAGAATACATGTTGATGCCATGTAATCGTAAATCATGATTGTAATAACTGATCCTACAATACAAACTTGAAGTACCTTATTCGTAAGTAGATGAAGACGAGAGTAATTTGGGTAGTAAGAATGGCACATTGAATTAGGAAAAACAATTGAAAACTTCACCAGATATTCAACCCAACGATTTAGTAATGTAGTTAAATTAGCAGAAGTCCAGAATGTTGTTAACATCACTATCATACCGTAAATGTAGTACTGAATTACATATGACAGTAATATATTATCACCATAGGACGAAATTAAAGTTGTTTCGTTTTCGGTGGACTGTTGAGCACCAAAGGTAAACCTTATGAATTCTGCTACACTTGATTTCTCAGTTACCATGTAGTATATAGAGAATATTATTCCAAATAGGAACGATGCCTGAACACTTAAACTATAGAAGGTGAGCCAAGATAGATATGTAAACTGAAACTTGAAATAGCTTGTTTTCGATGTGGGTGTAGATTTTTTCACGGTTACTTGCGTCTTTTGAAACTTTATTGGAGCGGCACCGGCAATACGAAGAATAGTTAGGGTCTTAGCAAATATATTGGTCAAAACAGCAGCCTGATTTAATACTTCTGTATTCGATACATTGTTATTTTTGTAGCTCAACAAGCTTGATTCTTGAATATAACTTAAAGAAATCATCTTGGAGTCTTGATTAAAGTGCTGGAATGATTTTAACAAAATATTAGGGGTAAATTTATTTGCTAATAGGAGACACTTCTAATCGTAATTGATAAACACATAAATGCTTTGCTTATACGTGGCACCAAATTAAACTTTACTAACCGAGTGAAAAAGTAGGAATCTAATTAATATTACATACTTAAGTGGTGGACCTATTTACAATGTAAATAGAAGCAATATAAATGTTCTTACATGAGTAAATTTATTTATAACAAAATGTACGATTTTTATCTGTTTGGATCAAATTAAGTGAACTTTATTTTACCGTAATTAGCAAATTCCTTTTGAAATCAATAGCTCCATAGACTATGCATTTTGACGGATTGATTGTTAATGAATAAATTTTACAATCGCACGAATTTTTTAAAGTTTATCTGGCAATAATGTTTAAGTAATTATATTTTTAAGGTGTTACCTCAACGTTTGAATATGCCGGTCCAAATTCATTTCCAATCACAATTTTGGCGATTACCTGTCGAGGATAAAATAAAATACAACTCTGGTTGGATATTAAAACAGGAAAAGTCTCGAACGACCCTAAAAATTGATATATCTTCTTTTTCCTTCCTAATCAAAATAATCAATGCACTAAAACAATGCCCCGTTTGATTTCTTAGGTTAAAGGTAGAACTAAATATTTGAGCACGTGAAATTTATTTTCATTAGTACTAATTAAGTATAGAGGCGAAAAGTTATTTGCACATTTTTATGTTGCGAGGTATGTCAAGAAATCTATTGTCTTCCCTGAGTTTGTCAACATGTATTTGTTCGATTTTCTTCATATTTTAATAATTAGGGAAGTCAAATAAATTTATTGATTATACTAGAAATATTTTTATTTCATTAGGCAAAAAAAAATAAACATATATAATTATGCATATGATGAAGAATACAAGGGATCGTTTGACTAAACACTAAAAAGTATGAAAAGTTTAGTTGCAAGCATAAACGTGAAAATCGGTCTAACTAAACTTGCAGCATAATTGAATTGTATAACTCATGCTAACACAACATTATTCTACCATTTGATTATGCGGCACACAATTTTTCTAAACCTTTCTCATAACTTTTGCTTTTCCTTCGGATTATATTTATATTTCTAAGCACAAAAACAAGAAAATCCGAACGTTTTTTAGATAGCATAAACTGAAATAACTGAATCCTAAATAATTTGTAGAATTCTTAACTTGATGAGTCGAAAAATTAATTAAATCAAGTGCAATAAAGGGCTTCTTTAGATTATATGCGTAAAAGTACACAGGCGAGTCCAAAAGTAATGAGCCGGCTAAATATTCAGAATTTCAAAATGTATTCATTTTCTACTTCTTTTGTATTATCTGTGGTGAAATTTATTTTACTTGTACAGAAATTGTAATCAAATTTTAAATCATTAAAAATTGAATGTATTTCTTGTTCAGTTTTTAGCGTTGATTAACTATTAAAATTAAGTAGAAGGTATGGTTGATTTGGTTTAAAAAATAAAATGTTGATTTTGAGTATTTTTCTGGTAAATGTTCTTTGCTTATAAATTGCTGGTAAAACATGTACACATTGCGATGGTTAGAGTATTCAGTGTTGCTGATCTGATCTGTGACTGAATAATTAGGATAACATGTGGCATCCCAGCATTTTGGTATCGTGGTGCCACCTTAGAAAAGGTTCAATTGTATAAATGTCATCAATCAGGTCTCGAAGGACTTCGCAGCCATTGGAGCGTGAAGATGAAATGAAGGGGAAAGTGTGTGGAGTGATTTGAGACAATTCCAAGGACCACTTATGAATTGATTCGCAGAGCAGTGGTCCAAGACCTCATGCTGGAACAGTTGCGAGTCACCATCGCGCATCATGATGGTCAGCAGTAACAGAATATATTTGAATTGTATGCTCCAGAGACTTAAACTAACTTGAGACAATTTTTTTTTAGTTAATTGAAAATAAAATCCTCCGAGAAATTTTTAAAAAATTCTTAGAGATAATTTTTCACAGCCATTTTGATATAATTTATTTGAAGGCGATAATGAAAAAATTGAATTCAACAAAATTATGTTACAATTTATTTTTCTTCTTTTTTTTCAATATTTTTATAAATGTCTCGCTCGTAGTCGTAAATGATATATGAGACCTGAATGAGCTCTAAATGAGGCTCCACATTCCACATCTCTCCACCACGCAGAAAAAAGGGGCCTCTTTCGTGTGACCTCGCAAATGTTTGAAGAGATTCTCTTGCTGGTGAAATCCCTTGTCACAAAATACACAGTTAAACTGCCAAACTCTACTATGTATCTTGCTGTGCTCAGACAAATTAGTATTTGTAACAAACGCCTTTCCACAATCTCCGCATTTAAAGGGCTTCTCATGTGGACCTGTCATGTGGGGAATGTAGTTAGATGCACTTTTCATCTTAACCCCGCATACCTTACAGTTCCAAGCACCCTTGGGCCTCCATCTTCCGTCATACTGGTCATACTTTTTATTTTCTCGGAGGAAGACCCCATTTCGTTCGTCCCTTTTCTTCTTGTGATATGAGAACGTGTTCTGGCACCAGAAAGACCTTCCACACTTATCACACTTGTATCGCCCCTCTCCAGTGTGCTTAGTCATGTGAGCTTCCAAAAAAGATTTTGAACTAAAAATCTTTTTGCAAAGTGTGCAAGGGAAGGATGACTTCCGTTCGGGGACACCTTTTCCAATCTTCTTCGTGCGAACTGCTCTCTTCTCTGTCGTTGAACTAGCTGCTGAAAGGACACGAACAACTTTCACATCATCGTCGTCTTCTGAACAAGATTCACTTCCGGAGGGGGAGTCACTGTCATCCTCCAGTTTTATGGCAATTCTTAAACCACCACGCCTTTTAACAGCAGATCGAGTTCGGGAGGCGCCATCATCATTGTTGGCACCGACAGTCGCCACGGGTCGCTTCTTTGTTGAAGGTGCCGTTGGAGAAGCAGCAGTTGACTGGAGCTCATCTTCGGAGGAGGCTGACGAGCTACTTTCGGGATCACTGGAATCCTCCCATTTTATTTTGTTAACAGGACCCGCAACAACTCTTGAATCAACAGGTGCTTCTTCAACAGATTGGGGAGAAGCACTACTGGCGTGATTTTCGATGCTGGGGGTCCGCACTGGTCGCTTCCCTAGTGAAGATGATGCCGGAGATGCGGCAAACAGCTTGAAATCATCTTCTGATGAGTCACTTCCTGAATCACTACATACTCCACTAACTTGCGAGCGTCTCTTTCATCAGCAGAGCCTGAGGGAGCTAAGGGAACTTCGTCTTCTTCTTCGCGAGAACTGCTGTCCTCGTCCACTTTGACTTTGGAGACGTCCTGAATTTGCTGAAGCTTCACTTGGGGAAGGAGTGGCGACTGCGGCTAGGGCGTCGGGGGTCTGGAATCTGTGCAGTTGAACTAGGCATGTGGCTCCAAAAAGTTTCTGGCACTGCGTCAGGGTCGCTGGACCATGTAAAACTACTTGTCTTTCTTGCTGCTCTGGTACTGCAACTGGGACAAGAACAGGATCAGGTTCACCGGAAGTGGACGCTTGGGCTTCAGCTCCTGCTAGACCTCCAACATTTGCAGGAGTGGTTTTGATTCTGCTGATGAGGAAGTTTAAGAGTCCATATTCTAATGATAACAGCTTATCTATAAAAAAAACTAGAATGTCATTAAAAAAGTAAGAAGGGGAAGAGATTAGAGGCTCAGAATTTTGAACTATTTTATATTTATGTGGCACATAAAAAATACTTACAAATACACTTCAACAACGGTTGCAAATCTAATTTAATATCATTAACTAATGCTATGCAATGCAGAGTAAGTAATTTAAGTAGTTTACTAATTACTACTTGCTTTCCTGTCATTCCTGTCAAAGTGACAAACGAATACGTGTCAAGACAGTGCAGTGAAGTAAGCATCTCTAGGTATCAATAGTGCCATTAATGAATGGTCGTTAAAGCAATTAAAAAGTCACATATTATATAAGCATACTAAAAATAAATTCATATTTTGATTCTTTTAAATCCATTTTTAACCCTTTTCATAAACCCATCGAGTATTATTTCTTGTCTTCGTACATTTTTTCACCAATATTCGAAAGCCTACTAAATTTTCAGGTGACGAGCTTGTCAGCTTCACAAACAACTCCATTCCACAATAGCTTCCGCTATGGCCTCCTCAACCACCGCAGCTACTGATTTGCCGGACAGTGATGATGAATTAGAATTAGTTCAAACATTCAAGATCACTCAGCCAAGCACCGAGGATATCCCCACTTCCCGTCTGTTCAAGCTAAATCTCAATCCACCAGTTTATTTGAGAAGAGTCATTCAAAACAAAAAAGCTTCATCCTTCAAGCCTTTCACCTTTTCTACTTCACCGCCCACGCAAAATTCTTGCAGAAACGATCCAGAGTTACTTGACTTTGTTCCAGAGTTGGGACGTGACAGATTACATGGTTCTCCCCTCTCGTCCACTCACCCAGACTATGCCCGAATACGCAAGTACATTCAACAAGGACAAAAAACCAGCTTTAAAAATGGACCAAAAATAAAAATTTCTCAAATTTTGAAGATAAACTCAGAGTCACACACTGGCGCCTCCACTTCGCGTCTACAAGGACAGAAGATGATGCTGTGGCTATTTTTACCTAGAAATCAAACAGCCGATCTTCTGGAAAATAAATTCTTTCCGTTTGAGATTACGAGATATGCTGATGTTTCACTTGGAAATCCTACATTTGAGACGACAGTGGCAGGCATACATTTGTGCAACGTGGCTTATTATAAAGGAGCAATTTGTCAAACAAACAATGGGAAAACCTACGGATACTGGCCAACAATAGGAGATACGTGCTACCTATTTTTGTGTCAAGTGCGGATCGGAAAAGCAGCAACTAAATGTAACTCAAGTGATCTGAATCAGGAGATCTCGATAGGAAAGGAACATCCGGATCCTGAAGGCAATGAGGTTGATAATGATGGGGTCACTTGGCCGTTGGGACCGATTGTTAAAAACAATGAGGCAGGATGGTTCGCTGGTTATAGGAATATTTATCATTTTAGAAATCCAAAGGATGTCAAATACAAGTATCTGGTGAAGGTGGAGTTTACAGGGTATCAGTAACTATTCCTTTGGCTTAACAATGTATTTCGTGCCAACTCCAAAATTCTCTTTGCGTTTGTACTCCCGTGAATGATATGATGCATGACAATAAATTCTTATTTTCTCGATCAAACCCATTTAAAATGTGTTCCTACAAATATATTGTTAGCCATGAAATTAAAATTAACTTGTTATTTTTGTAATTTGTATTCATCAAATTTTTTTGTATTCATAAAAGTTTCATCTTTTTACCTCAAATACGCTGGAAGTTATCGTCAAAATCCGAAATTTCGGGGTTTTCCCATTTTACCCGGGTACATCGGTTTTCCGGAAAAAACAAAGATGTATTTGTCGACTACAACTCAACATGCTATACAATACTAGTCTAGTAACTTTGAAATCGGAAATGGTCCTCCGATTCGTGATGTGTTTGAGTATGCAAGGTATCATTGGAATGTGTTTAAATGGAAATTATGTTGTGATACATAAATCCTACAACTTAGGAACATAATAATTTGTATGAGAAACATACTTTAACTTTAGTACTTTCATGTTCTTAAAACTTATTTATCTTAATTAAGTATGGGTATATAAATAACTTTTAGTTTTCTATTGTTCCTAAGCAACCATACAATACAATACACCATACCCACTTGATTTTTTAAATTAGATATTTATCAGCGTACACGTGTATAACTTTGTCCAACATAACATATTTTCCGATTTAAACATCAATTTATTCTTCAATTAAAATAACTATCCTATCCAATCCGCAAAGGTTATTGCTAAAATTAGAGATAGATATGGTATCATGCAAACTATTCTAATTAAATTTAAAATAAATTTTTTGGCAGTAAACATATTTTTCTTCTTCGAAGTAAAATATTTTAAACTATTTTATACTTCGTTTGAATACTGAAGTGTTCACTTATTTTTTGAAACTTGTATTTTCTACTTACCAGGACATACCATAAGACTAGCAAGTACAATGCTGTCAGATAAATTATATTGTATACTAAGTTGGTCAACAAATATTTGTTATGTCGTCGGAGGTTCTTTTCTACGATTTAATAAAGACACCAAGCTTTTCTCATGTCCCAACGACATAAACCATCGGAGATTAATTCAAGTAAATTTTGCTTTGTTGGGGTTATGGGCTGTTTGTTCTATTATAATTACAACACAGTTATACTTTTCCGATGACACAATCAAATTCAGTACCTGTCTGGTATACTGTATTGGTGGATTAGCAATGTTTCCTACCTGTGCACTTCCTTTCTTATTTTCACATGATTTGTGCCTTGCCATTAATGGTTGTTTGTCATACTTGCAGTATTTCAGCGGTAAGTCGTAGCAGAAACAAATTACGGAGATTCAAGGAATTATTTTCAGACTTTTTTCTTAATTTTAGGGGTTTACATGGATTCAAGGAGTACCAAATGGAAGAAAAAGGTCAATATCTGGATGACCATTTTTATTTTGGATCACTTTTGCAGTTATTTTGCTGTTGCTGTATTTCTTACCATTGTTTGCGCCAACGATCCTTGTAGCTTCATTTTTATTGGAAACTTATTCCCAAAATCTGTTTACTCATACTTTCCGTGGGGTATCATGATAACTATATTACATGGTTACTTAACGTTAATTATAATGAGCTGTCAGTATGTTATCTTAATTTTATTATTTCTGGTTTTGATAACTATTGCCCATTTGTACACTTCAGAGTTACAACTCGGGAAGAAGGTCGTAACTTCTTATCGAACAAGGAATATTTTACGAGAATCATCTAATTTAATACTTGTATACAGATCAATTCAAGTACTACTTGGAAACTGGGTGTGCTTTTTGGGTCCTTTTCTCTATATTTGGCATAATGTTTTTCTTATTTTACCTGCAATTTTCTCTTTTAATTTATTTTACTTTGGTAATCAGCTGCCGATTGTTAGCAAAATTCCGTTTTTATTGGGCATACCTTTAACAATGGGTGTATGGATTTGGTTGCTTCATGAAGGAAAACTAATGCATAAAAACAGTAGTAGAATTCACCGCTCATGGAAGCTTCACCTTTGGGGAAGTAAGAAAGAGGCCAAGTATATGGCCAAGTTTCTAAAAAGTTGCAGACCAATATTATTACGATGTGGTAATAGGCTAATAATTGTTCGAATAACGCAATTCAATTATGTCAAAGGTGTGATCAGATGGGTTCTGAAATTGTTGTTAACTGCAAATCGGTATAAAATTTAAGAAATTAAACAGCATTTTACTCACGATTAGTTAGTTTTTCAACAACAGCTTATAACGCGATACATATCGTAGCTTACAGACTTGCGGAAATTGTGCTACAAAAACATGGATAAAAAATATGGATATATGTACATTTATTTGAATATTTTCTTTTTCAGCTTCTTAAAAAATCGGCAAATTGGGAAGAAAATAAACTCGTTCTAGTAAGAGTTGAAATTCAGATAGTGATAGTATGAATTTTCAGGGGCAATTTGAAGCAGTTCTGATGTATTCAGAAAGAAGACTAGGCTGATATTTCTACGACTTAAAATCGAGTAAATTTATGTTCTTGTCCTTTAATTCAATGAGTTTATACCAAAAACATGGCATTGATTAATTTTAACAACGATTTTTAATGTTAGCTTGTTATTTCGTTCAGAGTGGAATTTATTTGACAGTTTAAAGTGCAAACCTCGCCTGTGATAATTTCTAATTTCACAATGAAAAAAATATTTCATTTTAATTATATTAATAAACGAAAATTACCAATTGTAATTGTAAATTTTAGCTAAAAATAACTCATGAAAAACATGAGTTAATTTACAATTTCTATAAATATTAAGCAAAAATTGTATTTTTTTTAAATCCAATGTTTTGAGCATATTCGATAAGAAAAACACAATTACTTTTAATAACTGTTAAGTATAATCGTAGGATTTTAGATATTCTAAAACCAACAATAAAATGTGGACTGCCCATATATGTCCACCACACCAAGAAGGCTTGTTAAAAAGGGGTCAGTCGTTTAGCGCATCTTTGGTTTCATTTCAGCAGCAAAGCAACAACAGCAACTCTGTCAGCTAAGCTACCGCTGGGCTTTCAGTCACTCTATTTTGGGTTGATAGTTAATTTGATTTAAAATGGATAGTAAGTTAAGTAATAATTATAGTGTCGATGTCCATGGAAATGACATGGACAGTTTGTGTTTAATTTGTTGTTCGACTGGCAGTACTGTCTTTAGTAATAAGAGAAACGAGATTGGGCTTTCCTATATGCAGTGTAGCACTTTTCGTTTTCTGAAATTG
>JAQFXM010001593.1:0-30693 GCA_034693345.1 Entomobrya multifasciata | reverse complement strand
TGATCATGATTGCTGGACAATTATGAATTAATATTCATAGCGTGATTCAAATGGAATACAGAGATTCAAAAGGAATGTCGAGAAGGCAGCTGGTAAGCCTAAAAAACGACCTACTTACTGACAAGATGGAGAAAAAATCCGGGAAAAAAATGAGGTCACCTGTAATTAAATTTGTCCTTTAACTGCTGGGGTAACGCCCCCTAATCATTTCCAGTCGATGGTGTCGTCTCCATAACTACTGATGGCTATTATTTTTGTGCCAAGCAATTCTCATAATAAGCTTGGATTGCTTTGCCAACGATCTTTTGCAGTAAACAATAAGCATAATAATATTGCTCTCATATAAGCCATTCTCTCTGAACTTCAATCAAAACGGAAGTTGTGATTCAAGCCGTTATTCTTGATTCACAACTGCCAAACTACAATTGCCAATATTAAAAGTTTCTTGAGAATGCTGCCAGCCTGTCTGCTGTAGCCATCCAGACATACATGTAGGTCTTGTCTATTTAGAGGGAGAAAGCAAAAGATGAGATTTGGAAGAATGTAATAAAAAGATGCGTAAATACTTGAATTGCTTATATTTCTTTTATACTGGGGTTTTCATGTACTACAGCAAAGTAATTGACAATGTTGCACTGGCCGAAAACGTTGCTTCGTCTTGGTCTTGGAGACAAATACAATGATTTTTTATCACAGGATAGAAAGTCAGTTGTATTGCAGTAGAAGCTGTTCAAGAACAATTTTTCTCTGACATGTGAATGTGATCTGTGGTCTATTTATTGCTGTCAATCCATTTTATTACTTTCTACTGCATTTTCATTCAGCCTTCTTTCGAACAATTTGATTTCGAAGAAGGATTCATAAGCAAAAATGTTTTGGTATTTATATTATTTTTTATGTTCATCAATGAATAGAAAAATACGATGGCGAATGGCGAAAGAGCTACTTTGATATATTGTCTTTTTGGATTTAATCGTGGAACCAGTATTTGTTCAAAGGAATTAACAAGAAAAGTGTGTGTGCAAATATATATCCTTGACATTGAACAGTACTATCATGTCATACTGCATCCTCATAAATCTTTTGACATAGTAGTCCCAAATATTTTGAATAAGATTTTGACGGCGCCTTAACTACGCACAAACAATTTTTATTTAAATTTAAACTGATTGTGGAAATCGAGTGAAATCATTAATGTTTTAAATGAATGTAACGCCATCTTACCCTAAAAATAACTAAAGTAGCCGGGTGAAGTCGTTACCATGTATGGATATTTTTATGCAAATGAGTTTCCCAAAAAAATCAATGTGCGACATTCATATTACATAAATATGTTAGTATATCTAGCAATTGACATACCATCTCATTTGCAACTAGGTCCTTTTTCTTGTTTTAGCTGCCTACTTATTTTCAGTATTAAATTACCAACCAAGACCCTATACAGTAATCAATGCCACCGTTATACTGTTTTATGCTAACTATCAAAAAAGGGTTAAGAACCCCAATAAAATTTGAATTTTCTTACATTGAGCTAGCATGACTACCTATACGAGAAAAAAACAGTGAAAAAGTGCATTACTTTTATTTCCATAAAACTAAGTGATGGTAGAATTCGTAGCTGACTGGTAGGCATCCACCCGCCATAATAAAATGATTTGCGAGATAGTTACTTTCTCTATCTACTTGTCTATGTCTTGTCTGCCCAGTTGGCTTTAAGGCATCGTCCTTTGGACTTGTCAGCAAAGGTATTACCCTGTGAGTAATTGCCTAACACACAAAATGTTAAGACGACTAGAAGTGGAATCGAAAAGCATGTTCATACAAATCCACATCATTTCTTACACTTATCTTGTTCTTTTCACCAAAAGATAGGATATATGTTTTTAACGTAAATTCCCATTTTTTGCTACTACAGGTCTGCTGCGTTAGCAGCCGATTTTTCAAGATTGGTTGTACATCAATGGTAGCGTGTGTAGAAGTGCCATCAGTTCAGTGGTCTCCAAAAATATCATACGATCAGGAATCCGGATAAAGGATAAATTAAAGTCGATATATTTTTTAAACTTTTACTTGATTTTAGTCCCAATGGAAAATAATTTATTCTGTTCGTACTGATATTCCGGTGAGAACTATTACACTGAAACCATTATGTGATTTCACAATAACTGCGGTTTTATTTTTCTCTTTCAGTTATTCAGTTGATTTCAGCAAAGACATCATATCTATGTAGTCTAATATTTTTTTTAAATATCATAATTTTACTTGCGACGTCAAGTGATGACCTGCGAAGAATATTATTTTTTGATTTTTAGTTCATTTCTGTAAATGAAGTTGCTCACTACTACCATATTTAAAAAGGTGAAGGCGTCATGTGTAGATAAAAGGATAAAGCAGAATTCTAAATCAATGTATACTATTTTGAATTGTTATTGTGACATTTGTAGGGATTTACTAAATATGATATTAAAACTTACGTTGAGTATTTATCTTATTTACAGAGAAAATTGTCAGTCAAGACACGTTCGTAGAATGATAACTTTCATTTACTAAATAACGTACCTCTGCAGTTATTTTGTGGTAATCCAAATAGATTAAAGGAAAAGCCTATTCGAGTTGAAACGCAAAGGTGAGATACCTGTCAAGGGCTTTACTAGATATGAAACAAGGCTAGCATTTCCAGCGGAAATATTCTTCAATTTTCTCCCTACGTGCTTATAATTTAATGAATGAAAATGCTTGAAATGAAATACTTGCAAACTTTAGGAATTTCTCATAATTATGAAAAACAAGTCAATACAACAACCTCGAATTTTGCTCTCCTTGTGTTTTCCTTTTTGTACAGATACAGTGTACATTTAGCGGGCGGAAATATGGGAGGAAATAAACAAACTTAAATCTATGCCATTACCACTAGCTTGTGTGTTTTTCTACTGCAACAGTTTAATTAAAGGTGGATCTTCTGTGCTACATCTCTGGTGCGTGTTGGGTTTTACAACAGCTTCCCCGTTTTCACCAGAAATTTATAAAGTTGGCAGTAGCCAGAGAGATTTAACTTAGCCAACCTGAAAATATACAAAACAAAAGGGACACTGTTGACTTCTTGTAGAGTAAGCCCAGGTTTAAGCACAAAGTGTGTTTATTGTGCGTGCACAAAAAGGAGTAAACAGAGTAAATTCTAGGAAAGAAAGTGTTAGCTCTTGTTTAGCCCCATAAATACTTTACTTGGCTTTTGGTTCATGTTACTTTTTAAGTTAAGCTATATGTTTACTTGTGTGGTAACAAAAATAAATAAATTAGAAATGGATTAAACAAGTTGGCTTGAAGGAAGCAAAAAGTAAACGAAACCAAAAACTGGGATTTGTTTTAAGCCGGGTTTTGTACAAGAACCTAGTGAAAAGTTTGCGTAGTGCAAAAAAAACTACCAAGCTTCATGGCATGGCACACGTTCATAAATATATTTTGTGATTATGACTTGACAAGAGAAAATATTGGCTGCGTAGCCATTGTCTTGACTTATGGCTTGGTACATAAGAGCTTGAGTTAGGAGACCTGGATTGTAGGATGCATGATGACTTAAAGTAAGGGTATGTGGTATGCTGCTTTCTTTCTGTCATTGTTTTTCTTGTTACATGTCTCCCTAATACAATTTTTGGTGGTGGTCTGATCTGTGTGTGGTTGTATTCTATCCTAAAAACGGTAAATATTGCTTTGTAGCTAAACCAGAGACAATCAAAGGACATTGCTGCTACTTCTGTTGCTGTTGTGATCCTAGCGGATGCCTGCAGAGTGGGATCAGGGACTTCCCACAGTGTCGAGGTTTAATTGAATTTTGCAAAGTCATAAATCTATTTAGCAAAAGCCAAAGAGTTACACACATGCTGTGTTGATTTGATTTCTGGTAAAGTATTTTGTGTACACTAAACACATATGCGTGTGTGTACTACAATGTCTTGTTGTCCCGAAACTAAAGTAGCTCAATACATCTCTGCCATGAAATAACTTTCCTTTTGTCTTAACTTCCTATCAAAGCTTTTAATCATAAAATTAAGTTAAAATTGGTATGCTTTTAAAACAAACATTTAAAAAAAGTTTCATATTGCGGTATTTTGTAATAAAAATGTAATATTATTGTATGTACTGCTATTTGAGTAGATGATTGAGTTGAAATATATGCGGATATGCTGTTAGAAATGGAAAATTGATAAAAATGGCTGGATGGAAGCATGAGAATAAATCTCTAAAATATGAATATCATATCATCACTCACTTGTGACTTGTACTTTTGCTGTCACTGTCACTAACAAAAGTGTTCCGGTTTCCCTGCTGTAATACTACTAAATTAGGTGTTCCGTTGTCGGCCACGTTAGCTTTGGTGGTTCTTCTTTGCACAGTGCCACGTAGCTATGCTACGTGTGTGTAAACATACGTAAACGGCAAAATCCCAGAAAATTCGGAAAGTTCATAGCTCATGGCCCAGTGATAATGTTTCTCGTTTCTTTTCACCACACACCATATCATTGCCACTTTCACTCTGCCATTATGTATGCTGCTATTCATTTTTGTACTCGTAGTTCAAGTCACCACAAAACTGGATAGTGATGAATGGAAAGAGAATGCCATGGCTACTATTTGTGCGGTGGTGGGTGATGGGTGATAATGTGCAATATGTCAGTTGGGTTTATAAAAGAGGCCCACCACAGAGCTCTCTATTCGTTTTCACATTTAAAAAAAATAAGAGCCAAGTCTGTTTAGCTGCATTAATGACAAAAAGGGAGAATGTAGATTAAAGATTATGGAAAGTTATTGTTGGTTAGAGAAGACTACCCACAGGCAAATACAACAGCAACATCGAATCGCACTTTGTCCATTTTTCGAAGCTTCACACGGTTATGTGACGTTATGATGTCGCATAATTTTTTTGGCGGTTTGGTCCATTTCAAAGTGCACGTCTAGATAGATCTCGTTTGTACAATTAAGTCGGGCGTTTAAATGACTAAGGTACACATGTTCGTCTTAACTCTCACATAATATTATATATATGCCGTTACACAGGTTTAGTAGAAGTATTGATGCAACGCACTGCAAATTTTTGAGGCATAATGCTTAATCTCTTATAAAAAGTAATGTGTCCTTCTTCTACATATTCAAAAAAAATTGAACAAATTGTTAATTCTTGGACTACTAGTCTTTTAGTCGTTCTAGGTAACCCAATTAAGCCACTTTTGAAACACTTGAATTACCTCAGCTTTCTATTCTAACTTAACTCCTCAGACAGTAAAAATGCCACTTAAAATTGAGCACAACCTGTCAAGAAATACCGTAAGAAAGTTTTTTTCTCTCTCTGGTCTGTTTCCGTTCACTTTTGGCTAATGGGCCTTGTCTGTTTAAATAAAAGTGGTTGGTGGTGGCAATGCAATGGCATGACCAAGCAGTCACGACATTTCGAATGAAGAAATAAAAAAGTCTTGAAAGGAAAACTAAGAAACTTGACTTAACTAAAATGGTCATTTTACTTTTCATTCACTGGGCTTGGATTTGGCTTCGTTTTTATTCGATCTTTTCTCATTTACAAAAGGAAATGGGCTATGAGCGGAGCATATCCAGTAGAAAGCAACAAAATAAAAAAGGAACTAGCAGTGCGCACAAGAAGGCGACAACCATCATTTGTCTAATTAAATGTGCGCTGTCGTTTTAAAAAGACACTGTGTGTTCCTTAGAGAAAGCAGCTGTCTTTTTGAAAGCGACTAGCAGGAGTATAATAAAACGTAGAATCTGCAATTACGTGTGTCTGTCTAAGATGCGAGTGTGTTCTGTTATTTCATTTAAAGTGTAATTTAGATTGTAAAAGATACGCGATTTATTAAATCTTCCGCTATTTATTTACATACTTTTATGTCACACTGTTTGATACAATGTGATATATACATGTACAATAATATGCATATATTTTAAAAGAAAGTGGAAGTAGTTTGCTGAACTCCCCCATCTTTTCTACAATTTTATTACTTAATGGAATGGCTTGTTTCAAAATTACTACTTTGTTTCTTCTGGCACAGTTTAGAAATGAAAACGACAAACAGAGATGAGATGAGAGTTGAGAGAGAATCTCACAAAAAGGGAATGATGCGTATGCGTGTGCCCTGTGTCGTATTATATGACTCGTATGCACAGCTCGTAAAACTCAGGAAAGAAAAGATATCTACATGACTTAATGGCATTTTGCTTACCTTAGGAAGAAAAAGAAAGCTAGTTAAAAGTTGGCCTAATTTGGCTAACAGTCTTTAATTTGCTACAGAAAAGCATAAAATGAGAAGATCATTCCGTCGACTTTCATAAAACACATAGATGAATAAACGCTCAGAGTATATTCATTCATTCATCTATGCATAAAACAAATTACTAAACTGAAACCTTAAGTAAAAGCAAATATAAATAAATTGAAACGGCGTAATTTAAAGCTTAATTCCCCCAATATTCTGAGGTATGTGACACGTGACGAGAGGTATAAATTGCTTGTTGTGAATGACACGTAATAACATGCATAAGTATTTCATTCCAAAATTTAACTGACGGTATTAGAAGTGGCGTGGTTTTCTCATTTCATTTATCATTATCTTTATAAAAAGCAGCGTTTTAGGATGCCTCCAAGCTTTAATACAATTCAAGTCTCATGCTCGAAATGCGTTTAATCAATTACTTGTGTTATAATGCAACTATGGTTATTTTTCCAGGTAGTTGACATAAAAACAAGTCATGACAAGTCATGAAAATGAGTACGTAGATGAATGTATGCATACGTATCACGTTTTTTGCATCGAATTGGAGCAATGTGTACCGAGTCATAAAGTTTAACTAATTTTTCTGACGAAAAAAACCTATAGTCCCTTGACAAAAGTTGATGTACATTGACTCCTCTATCGAAATATGCAAAAAAAAATTTGCTCCATAAGTCAACATGTGACCTGTTTGACCCTGCTGTCCCGACGGGGTTTGACCCCGGGAGCTGAAAATCTCTAGCGATGGAGTACTTGGCCTGAAGTATCTGTGTACCAAGTTTGAAGTAAATCGGTTGACGCGTTTCAAAGTTAGAGCGCACACGGACGGACAGACAGACGGACAGACAGACAGACGGACAGACGGACAGACAAACAAACTAAAACTATAACTACGATGAATACATTCATCTACGTAATAATGCTAACTTGACACAAGCAAGATTGCAATATAAGATGCAATACTTTTTGAAAATCATACACACCTGTGTTTTAATCGTGTGTTTACAAATGACTGGTTTATCGTGGTTAAAAAAGTATAACATATATAAGAACTTATTTTTCAAGTTAAGACAACTGGAATTGTGTACACATAGATGCATTTTAGAACAACTCAATATATAATTAGCTGATTACTAAACTAAAGTAAAGTGTGTACCTCAACTCAGATTACATGTATAATTTGTATGCATTAGTGGCTAGCTTCTGAAGAACTGCCATATAATATTAGCTTTACTTAAAACCATTACAAAAATATAAAAGTTAATAATTAATTTTAAGAGTGTACCGATCGCCGTTGCTTAAATTGGATTTAAAAAGTGTTATACTACTTACGTCATCTTTCAGAAATAATTTTAAGATTCAATTCAGTTTCCGTCGAGAGGAAGTTAATTTAAACAGCAACGCAAGATGATACATGACTTCCTGATTGATTTGGATGCTTATTTTTAATCAAAAGTTCGTAATATTTTGACAACATTTATTTGATGAAGCAGTCTAAATCTTATCGCCGGTTTTAGAACGAAGGTACGACCAACAGCCTAAACAATCATTGGGCATTGTTACAAAACCGCGGGTTTTCCTATTTTGATGATCTCTCTGCACTTTGCTTAACCGTCAAAAAGTACATATAATAAATGTATAATAATAACCACCATAACGGCTTAACGAATAGTGTAAATTTGCAAAAAGATTTTGGTAGTACGTCTACTCATGTATTTTTGTAGGGTACCTATAATTAAGCGGTTCTTGTTTTCTAGGAATGTTTGAAAGGTAATTATTTGAATTTAACCACTGGTTTTGTTACTCTTTTATTTAGCTCAATATTTTATTGGTCAAGTTAAATGGAAAGTTTTGATACTTTGGTGAGAAGTAGTAAAAGGGGAAAAATGTATTCTCAGAATTTATTTTATAAAGCTTTTCTCGTTGCTCTCAAAGTTACTAAGTTATTAACTAAGTTATGTACCATGTATGTTTCTCGACTGTATATCATTCACACCAATACCAAAGAAGCTGTCGCGCTAATTAAAACATTAGCGATTTTCATAATTGTGCTTTTTTCAACATAAAATGCATTTCCAACATTTACCCGAAGCCCAATTATAGATCGTATCAACTTTATTTCACCTTTGCAGAAACATTTCCCTTGTTCCTTTGTATACATCCTCATTTTACATTCATTACTCCATTTTCTCAAAAATCTCGCCGAGCTTTCCTCCAATTTCGCACCTGCTCCAAACAATACAATCAAATATAAAACACAACCAAATCCCACCAAGCCCATTTTCACAGCTCCAATTCCACTTAGCTTTACAACTCCATAGAAACCCAATACTACCAATGTAGTATAAGCAAACATAAATCCCGGCAGCAAATCATTCTTAAAACAATTTTCCCAATTAACATGAAGAATTTGCATTGCACGTACTGACTTTTGAATATACCGAGATGGGTTTTGCGCACTGATTCTACTTTCCAACTCATTCAGCTTAAACGTACAACAGGTTAAATATCCATGTATAAAACATACCAGATAGTGGAATACCCAACCCTAAAATATAAAAAAAAATTATACTGAAAGTGAACATTTTGAATAAATTCAAACTCTTTAATTTACTTACCAATATACTCCACAAAAACAAAATGTAGGCCATAATAAGCGGAAGTCTATATTTAAGCGGAGCTTCCGATGGATTCTCTAAAAGCGCTGTCCATAACTGTTTCTCCCAAGGCCTTCGCAAGCTTATTGTGATATTCTGTATGCTTATTAGCACAACTGAAACTAGAAGAATGCACAGTGATTTTTTCTTTTCTTTCTGTATAGTGTTGGCTCTCCTTTTGGGTTCTGATAAATTCACATTGTAAAATTTTAAGTAACATTCCAATACAAGGAACAATTCATTTTTGTAAAGGTACTGATGTAAGCGATAAACCAATAAGAAACCGTAAGCAACTGCATAGTAAGCCCATTTCAAAGTCAAGGCCAGTTTCAAATTTGTGGGAAGATGGTGATTTAGAAAAAGTAATTGTTCAAATAAACGAAAATAAATGTACAAAATGAAGGTTATGTGATTTATAAAATCAAGGTACTTTGCCAAGCTATATTTGGATTTTATCAAGTAAATGAATTTGTATTGGTTCTGGTATACTTGAATTCTATAGTTAACGATGCCTAGTAGGCTTGGAAAATTTACAAAAAATGTAAGAAGCTTTCGGGTAGATGAAGTCAGCATTTTAATTGTAAATGAAATATCACGTATTTTTGGAATAATTTTACTCAATATAACAACTTGAATTTGAATAAACGTTTTTTGGAATAGATGATCGTCAAACTTATGGAAGACATTTTTGTGATTTAATTACTTAAGCAATATTATCTGTTTTGCGGAAAGTTCTGAATTAATTATGACTAAGCTTAATGATTGGTGTGATCAATATTTATTTAATACGTGCAGCTACACCGATAAGTATTGAACGCCATAAATATTGGTATAATTTTGCAATCAAAGTTACAAGTAAATTGGGTTATTGGCTATAATGAGTAGTCTAGCTTATTTTTGACATGTGACTTTAATCGATTGAGTTATGATAGATGTAAATGTTATTCTTAGACAGTTTTGTAAATAAGGTGATTTGGTTATAATCAATTTTGCTGAAGAAAATCAATTTTCGTGGGAGGATGAACAAAACTGTTGGTAATGTCAGCAATTTTTTTTCGCCCAACTACAATTTTGTTTTCACCCAACTGCAATTTTCTCGAAAACGTGATGGTTCTGAAAGTTAAGTTTGTGAATGGTCTCTTTTTTCATTTACAAAAGCTTTCTTTGTGACTAAATCATTGGTATTACACATCAAGGTATGTATGTAATAACAGTGCTTCTATCAGTTAAAATTGACAGGAATGCTCATTCAGTAAAGTTGTCAACCGGATTGGCACGGTATGAAAAATATGACATGCCCTTGTATTAATTTTCCTTGACTGAAACGTGGTAGAACTTTTATAAAAACGTGACTCTGTTTTTGCAAACGTGAGCATCACTACTTTAAACCTACCGTACAATCGAAAGAAGTTAAACTTGTTCAGGAAATACGTCAATTAAATTCAATAAATCTAGCCAACATATAAGTAATAAGAGCGTGGAAATGCCCCATCGATATATTTAATTGTTTGTAATAAATACAACTGGATGTAATACTACTGTATTACGCGAGAGCTTTAATTCAATGGTGATACGAAATTGATTTAACATTGAAACAATTTGTAATTTGTTTGCTTTAACCATTATTTTAACATTTTAACTAGCTAATTGAACAAATTATTCAATCTTAGAACATAGAAAAAGAAAGAAATTGGAATTGCTCGAGAACAGTAAATCATATCTGCGAAACAAGTTAACGTATTTAAACCTAGTTCATTCAAAAACATTTCGACAGACGTTTCATTCATATAGAAGATAAGTATTCGTTCATTAATATTTTTTAAATAACACAAATTGATGAAATCTGAAATCAATTTATGGTTCATCCGATAAAAAATAGAACGGAATAAAAAACATGCAGACATATTTAGCGTAAATAGGCCGACAAACGCTATCAACTATTATAATAGAGATAACAATATGAAAATAGAGCGGTCACCGTTGCTTGTTGCTATTGAGATAAAGTCACTACCATTTGATTAACATGGAGATTTTTTCACTATTTCAAAAAATTGAGAGCTTTTCCGGTCCACCTAAATTCACATAGTCTCTGACTATTATGCTTATTTTCACAGCTTCTTTTATGTTACCAAGCCATTTCCGTTAGACTGCAGAGATATTTTTATCATTCACTTGAATTTTCTTGCATCCAGGATATCCACTCATGCGAGCTTATTGATAACATTGCTTCCCTTTTGTGTATGTTGTAAGTGGTTCAAATACAAAACTATTAGTTCTCAAGTAAATGTACATTTCAGTACCATTTTAACATCATTATGTGATACCAAGAGCTTGAGTAAGTTACAACTTACTATATTCTATAAAGCAATTTTAATAAAATCTTTTAAAGTGCACTCGTATATTTTATGAAAATGGAAACACCATTTCGGATTTTATTATCTTTGTGTCTCCTTTATATTGTGATTCATTCACGTGTAAATGGAGCTACTATTCAACTTTATAAGCATCAAAATTTTACAGGTTTAAAAAAATACTATTTTTCGAACCACACTTTTAAAGTGTGTGAACGGTATAATTTTTAATTGTACATTTTCTAAATAGGATTACTTTGGGAAAGTAATTCAACTGCAAACTGTACCAACATTCCCAAAAGTGAAAATGATAACGTCTACTCCATCAGAACAGATACATGTTTTATTGCCTTTCATGATCCGGACTGCAAATCGCGTTGGAGTATGAAGTATATGCCCGGAAATATTGACTTATCTGAATATGAGTAAGTTAAATTAACTATTTTCTAGATATATTTATTAATACATCTTCAATTTATTAATAGCTTAAAAACTTTAATTATACTTTTGGACAGTCTTGGACGAGACGGACGAATTAGATCATTTCATAATTGTAACGAAGAGGAAGGTGGTAATCAACTTATTGTCGACATAACCAAGTACTATACTTTTAGCTACCTGAGTTCATTTGTTCCTGATATTCTTCAAAGCTATCGAAACGTATGTTCATGTGTTAACATTCCTCAATGCGTACAAAATATGGATATATGGTCTATTAACAACCATCATAATGCGCTGCTGGCATATTATGAGCCTAATTGTACTGAAAATAAGTGGCCTTCTATACAAATAGCAGCAGGTCATTCGATGGATACTAGATATATGCATGATCACATTCAAACGGACAGTGAAACCCAAACAACATACAAAATTCAGTCATTTGGACCAAATACCAACTCTTCCTATTATTCGATTAGTTGTGTGTCTGCTCACATGACAATTGAAAATGTGGAGCTTTCATCTACTGAAAGTACAACGACTAGTTTGGGTGAAGATAATATTAATTTCAATGAACGTATTGAATTCCTTACCAGTAGAATTAACGAGCTGCAGACGCAGTACGACCAGTTGAACGAAACCTTGGTCGTCCTTCAAAATGCAGTGGAAATTATATTGAAAAAACAGATTAATGAGTAAAGGTTTCACTGAACGTAATGGAGAATGTATAAAAAAAATCCGAAATTTTAGTTACAAAGTTAAATTGGTAGCTTGCAGTGTAACAAATGAATATTACTCAAGTAAGGAAATCAAAAATCGGATAATATTTAATCAAAAGGACAAATTCATTTTTAAAGATTAAAAGAGTTATATTTGGTTCATTGGGATATGCATTATTGGTTTGATAATGTGTTAAGATTAACAATTTAAAATGTCTTTGTAAATAAATAAAAATTATTGGGAAATATATACATCTTCCAATCAATAAACTTTATGCATATCAGCCTCCTAAATGAGATTTTTACACTTTTACAAGGAAGTGTTCGATGTTTTACATACACATTGGTTTTCAACAACTTGGAAGTCATAAATTACCCTAAGTTATTTCACACACTAACTAAGTACATGAAGTTACATCGATTTCCAATTCGTATAAATGCCTTAAAATATGGAAAACCGTTAAAAAATTTCTCCAAAGTAGATCTTTTAAAACTTTAAAACAAACAATTAGTTTTGAGGCTATGACTTTACATGAGTATAAGTCTTTTGTAAACTTCAGTTTCAACAAACAATTCAGGATTGAAATTTCATTATAACATTATTGATCTGAAGGGATAATAACTTATTTATGGCTGCTTAATTTGGGAATAAATTTTTTCCCATGAGTTAATTATTTATAACTTTTGAAGTCACATAAGAATAATGGGGAAGCGAATGGTTTCTGATACCCATGCATGTACATACAAGTACCTAAAACCACTCGTATATTGTAATAGTTTTTTGAATATTGAAATGTTGGGCAACTCGACATAAAATCACTCTAAAAGTTTAAATTATAAATAGAAAGACGAAGTTTCAATTTAAGTAAAACATGAAAAATAACTTTAATATAACATAAATTTTATTTTAGGGTAATTTTCAATCCAATTTAAAATAAACCATTGTAACGTATAGAGTTAGAGTTTTCCCTTGGAACGAAACAAAAATAAAAATTGGACTGAAGATTCAGAATCTACACCTGGAAATACATCTCGGAACTTATTTTGTCTTAAATTTCCTAAATTTGAAGTTTCCTACCATTTTTTCAACGTAGTAATTTGTATCCTAAATTTGACTTCAGAATCAGATTCTACGTGTCAAATTGTCTCCAGGGATTGAGGTTTAGCCCTTAACTCCGAGCTATATCAAAGGGTCGCTTGACCCAAGTGGTTCAACCTATACACCCTATATAAAGGCCAGCGACCATAGGACCCCATTACTGAAAACAGAAATCCACAATTCCTAACCGTGTAGGAAATATAGGCCCGGGGCCATTGTGTCCCTGACCCCGTGCCACTTGTCGGTCAACCCTTATATGTCAGTCGAAACTTGTGAACCCAAAGACTTCATTGATGAAAACCTAATTCCAAAACTCCTAACCGTTTTGGAGTTATAGGTCTGGGTTTTTTGACATCGGGGTCAAGGGGTTAAACCCTAAACATCGCGACATGTACCATTGGTACCGCTTGTAGCAATCAGAATTCAAAAATATGTAGCCGTTTCCGAGTTATTGGGGTGACGGACGTAAGTACAAAATACATACAAAGAGAGCATCCATATTATAGTACTCAAGGAGAACTCTAATAATCAGCATTTCGTTTGGCATGTAAAATTTATGGGCGTTTAATAAAATTGGCATTTTATTTTATCCTTGTGTAAAAAGTACAGCTCTCCATTTTTTTATGGTAACTTACCAATACACAAGCTAATGCTCTGGACATAAAAATATTCCCACAAAAACATTTGTAGAATTGGAATATTTTGAGAAATTTAACTTAATATTTTCAGTTTTTTAGCTGTATAAATTCGAATTGAAAATATGATGTCACTAAATTACAGCGATTTTAGTTAATTTTCATTTTTCTCCAGCAGAACATGTAGAAGGCCACACTAAAAACATTTATACTTTCTTAGCGTGCTTTGAAACTCAACTACAGAACTATTGCTATAACATTGTACGAAACCTTTAAAATTTGTAGACTTTGTATTTTTAAATTATAAAATGTATGAAATTACGGACCAAATTTATCGCGACATATGTATTCGACTAGGCCCTTTAGTGAAGTATACATTTTCGGGAGGCTTTTTCTGGAACAAGGACACTCAACTATTTGAAAATATAAATGGTTACTTTGGACTACATTGGCAAACATTTTATTACATAGGATGTCTAGACACTTTACTTATTGGTGCAGCAATATTTGACAAAATGAACAGAAAAGAATTGCCGGAAAGTGACTTCAGCTATTCAACTGAAACAAACAGAATGTTGGTGATCCTGTCAGGCATTATGATCGAATCTGTTATAATAGCAGGCTTGGCATGTGGCTGGGTTCAGGTAAAACAAAAGCTATTTTTTCCCATCACCTTAAATCGGTTGTTTTGGGTGGATCGAAAATTTAAAACAGTGTTTCGAAAACTTGAGTACCGAAATAGTCGTAAATTCAGTACTCGAACATCTGGTGAAAAACTTATAAGATTTGTGTGTATAGTGCCGAGCTTAGTTCCATTCATTTTCGTGATTTCTTTATTCCATCCAGCTGATCCCGTACATAATATAATGCAGGATGTGTTTGAACTTGAGTTTGAACCAAACATTTTCTTATTTTGTTTTGTTATAATAGAGTTTTTGGGAGTTCTTCTAATTATTGGTGTACTTGTAAATTTAATTTTCATGTTTATTATCTACATTTACCTTACTGGCTTCTGGCTATCAGCAATAATGCCATGTTCTATTTGCTATTACAATCGCCAACTGGATATATACCATGTGAAAACACTAAATGGAGACATTGTAGATCAAGATATGGTAGTGTGGGTTTACAGATGTTTGCAGCATGTGAACGTTTCCGTTAACGAACTTGTTTCCAATACCTGTGTTTCATTCCACTCAATTGGTTTTCTCATTGCCGTGGTTGTATCCTCATTTGCATTAATCAAATATAATGATTTAATGCTTGATGGAACATCAATAGGGTTTTCGTTTTTTCTTGTTTTGTCGATGCTGTCAATACTATTTGTCATGCTTTACGGTATTGAATGCCATTTTTTGGGCAAGCTCGAAGATATTTGCAGAAAATTCAGAAGTAATATTCGAAAAATTTCGAAACGAAGTAGTAAGTTTTACAAGACTGCCAAGTCGTTTCAGCTACTTGGACTAAAACCGGCGGGAAAGTATTTTAATGTGAATCGAAGTACATTATTGGAATGGTGTGATCAAATTATTATAAACTTAGTGAATGCTTTAGTCACATTTAAATAAATTAACAATTAAAAGTTTGTGCTCATGCTATGATCAAAACATCTTATGCGTAGTAATTTTGATTGATATCGAATTTCATCTGGTTAGCATTACTAAAATGAAATTTATGGATTTATAAATATGATCAGGGTAATATATTTATTATGCTTATTTTTTGCATTAGCCGTATCATACTTTAAAATTGCTGAGAGACTGAGATTATTCATGGGGCTTTGTAATCTGCAATTGTTCAAATAAGGATTACAACATTAAAACTGTAACATGAACTGAAAGTGACCACTTTATGCAATAGGTAAAAAATCCCTTGTATTATGAGCATTAAGACTGCTAGTTAACTAAATATAGCTTCATTTGTGTGTTTTTAATTGAAAATTAAGCGAACATGTAAAACTACTAAATAATTTACAACGGAAATGGTCGCGACAACTATCGATTAATTTTTGCAGACAAAACTGTTCAAAAATATGCACATTGTATTTATTTAACATACTTCCCACGCTGGTATACCGTTTACATATAATCCGCAACTTTTTGGTCAGTACAAAATATATATTAACGGTTTTTTGGAAACATATAAGTAAAACTTTTCTGATAGCAATTAGAGTTGCAGTTTTCAAATCATTTTCAAAACCTTCTGGTGTTTAAAAAATTAGTAGTGTAACTGAATGTACCATAAATCTTCACTTGTATTTTTATGTACAAACACAATTTAACGATTTTTGCTTATTTGAAATTCTGCCATAAATAAGGGTGCATGTTCATCAAACTATGTATCTTTTTTCATGACCAGCTACTCAAAATCGTCATTTCACAGATTTTTTGTGTGTGAAGCGTGGGGCCCGTGTCAACTCCAAAAAACCATTCAGAACTCTTGTAGGTGAAGTGGTGGTTAGAATTGGATGCCCCTTAAAATTCTCAATTTTGCCGGACGTAGCCAACTCAAAGCCCCTTAAAATCTTGAAAGCTTAATATTTTGGAGTGTGTGACATATCGTTAGAATCCAGAGCTAAGTGTGTGAAATCTAAGCCATTTTTCTTGACCAGTGTTAGTATTGCAAAAGAAGAATTATATATTGATTTACTTTGCAACGATAAGGAATTGACCACAACGATAATCAATATAATATCGACCATACATAAAATACTGCATGACGTCAATTAGAGCTTTCTTTATACTAACTTACTATGTCTGGGCCTCTCATAATCATTATAGTATTCAATTGAATGGATTAAAAATCAGTGAATGCAAAACTAAATATTTCAGATTTACAATCTTTACACTGAATAAACACAACAAGATGCTAACCAAAATCAATAACAGATTTTTCTCAAAAACAAATGTTATTGCAATTTTGGCAATTCAAGTATCCATTCTTAGTTGTTTGAACGCAGAAAAGTATGAAAATTTGCCTGCATCATTAATTAAGAATGACCAAAAGGTAATGGAAGAGCTGAAAAATGATCTAGTCGATCTGAACTGGTTGGAAGAAAAACTAAACCCTTACAAGTGCCTCCCTTTCATCAATAACTACAATAAATTGGACCTGTTTTTCAAAAATATTCCAAGTCTTATAAGGATACCAATATTTTGGAAGCCGCAAGACACCATGCCAGAAATACGTTACTTCTTTCCTTTGCATAGGTTATGGGTTCCACGTGTGTTTACAGAAAGTCATACAAACCCCATCAAGAAAAATACAACCAAAATTAAATGTCCACTCACGGCCTTCTCTACAGAAGAATTTGCCAGCCCCAACATAATTTCTGACCGTGAATGTGGGCGAATAAGCTTTTTCACTTATTCAACAAACAGCAAGTCATGGAATTGTCAAGTACACGTTCACTTGATGCCATCACCCGCCATATTAAATGAAAACCCATATCATTCATTGAATATTCCTGATGACACACCTACACCTGAGCTATTAAACAAGATCCCTTCTCAACGCTTAACATTGAACATTCTTGTTACTTGGGAAATTATTTACAACAAGGAAGATCTAAACGCTTGGTTGTTCCAAGCCTATAATATAGCACCAGACGAGGAGTTTTACCCCGCAATGTTGTATACAGATTTTATAATATACACTTTATCAAATGATTCCATTTGGAATGGGAAAATTCTCGATAGATACGATGCGGATCTGCGAACATTTGATAGTTTGGAAAACATAAACAATTTTGAACAAAATCAACGATGGACATTCGAACACGTTTATGGGGTGAGATATAAATATCTAAATATTAAAATTGCCTTAGTTCCGTACGAGACGGAAAATAACAAGTATTTTTCTATTTGAACATTTTAACTTTTATGCTGTGTCCAGTTAGAGCATCTTATTTATTGTTCCTTGTCAAGTTTTTGAATATGTGCCTATAATTTGTAGTAGAATCTGTTATTGCAATTGAAATGAAGATTTATAATTTTCCTTTGGTATACTTTTGTTGTTCAGTGGATTGTGTTTTCATCCGTTTGCATATTTTACTTTAAAATTGCCAGCTTATGATTTTGTCAACGTGTAAGATTTCCTGCGCAATTAGAAGTAGCTGAGGTTGAAACTAAAATTTTTGGTACTAATATACATATGTGCAAAAAAAAGTTTTAAATAGATTTCGTACCAATTCAAAATTGATAGTTTTCATAGATAGGCGAAACCTTTCATAGTTTTATCACAAGAGCGAACGATAGTATAACACCCTACAAACAATTTTCACCATTTTAAAATAACAACAAGGCCGTTAATATTTTTTGCGCAACTATTTGATTTCATTTTTATAAAAGATTGGTCAATGCTTAAATTTACAGAGAACTCCAATGCATGTCCAAGAAATTTCCGCTTTTCTGGATCTTTGTGGCACTGAGAACGAATACGGTCACATCAATCGTGCAAAGCTACCTAGTAAACAAGGCGACGGATTTAACTCTCGCTTATATCGTGGTGTTGCACTGATTTTGCTTACGATTTTGGGAAACTATTCTTATCAATATAACCAAGTAACATTGTGCTCAAATGGTGAACAATCTAGTCCACTGTTTAATTGGGGTATTCCTGCAATGTTACATACTATAAACATATCTCCAGGCATGAGTATTTACTATCCATTGGCGTTAAACGATTCATTGCAAAATATGAAATTTATTAGTTGCGGGCAAGCCAAAGGAATTGAGGGAATGGCTTTTTCTGAAATGTATAATATTTTTGAAAAGTGGATTTGGGTAATGATAGCTTTGATAACATGTATGGCTTGTTATGCACTTGAATGGACATTATCAGGAGTGAATACTCGAAAGCGCCAAAACTTTCCACTTTGGTCCATGTTAAAAATTTATTTGGAACAAAATGACCCCTTTCCGGGAAAATTAAATTTCAAAAGTAAACTTATAACTTCAGCAATACTTTTGGTTGGTATTGTTTTGAGTAATGCATACAAAAATGCAAATATTTACAATATGATTTTACCAAGAAAACCAGTACCATTTAGATATATTGGGGAGCTGGTGGGAAAAAAATTCGACATTTACACTAGGCCATATGTTGTGTTAATTTTGCTAGAATTCTTTAAAAGTTTAATAGAAGATGAATCAAGTTTCAATTCCTCAGGAAAACTTACGTGCATAGGATCACATCATGAAGTCACATGTAAAAAATCCAACAAGCTATTCGAATATTTTGTAACGCAGTCGGAAGTTGCCAACAGAATGAGTAGAAATCCTTATTCATCCAAAACAGTGGCTGGAGATCAAGTTGAAAGTATAACAAGACTGATTCATATGCAAGATATTTTAAAAAACTTGACTTCTTTTTATAGTGCAAACAAAAATGAAAGCCGAAGAGGAGAAGTTCTTTATGAAATGGATCTAAAATTTCCGTCTATTGTGGACTTTAGTTTAAATAAGATAATGATGAAATGTAACAAAACTGCTGCACTCCTACCAGAATATTTATCACAACAATACCAGCAGAAACTTAAACGTGCAAATTTCAAACACGTATATGTTGGAGAAGATAGATACTACGAATTAAATCATGGATTTATGTTTGTTGGACAGGTACAGCGACATTTGGTAGGACGTATTAATGCGGTGAAGCAATCTGGAATATGGGAATGGTGGCCTAGATTTGCAAGAGAACAGTTTGAGTTTCAAAATGACTATAGTGAGCGCCAGGTTTCAAAACCCTCTATGGATGGAAACATACAAATAATATTTTATTTGTTGCTAATTGGAATGACAGTTGGTGTAGCAATTTTTGCCTGTGAAATTTTGAAACCTGTTGTTCTGTTAATGAAAAATTTCTTTCAAAATCTCCTAAAATGCACTACATTTTCAGTAAAAGTTGCAGTTAGGTATTATGGAAATTGTCAGCATAATTGTTTTAACTATCGTTAAATTAAGTCTAAAACTAAATTTTGTATAATAGTATAAACTTTTATATAAGTGAGTGATTGAGGCTTTCAATAATATGGTCGAAAGTTGTTTAAAATATTAATGATGCACACGACCATAAGTAAAATCCTGGTAATATGCATGCCCATGTTGCATTGCTGGAACACTTCTTGATTTAAAAAATCAGAACCTTTGGCTAATATGGAAGCGCTCACTTGAAAAATGAGTAAAAGTTTTAAAAAACATTACAAGATTTAAAATGTTTTTTGTTACCCTATTGTTGACTCTTTGCTATTCTAAATACTAGTCTATTTTTACTGGCCAAACAAACATGCAACAAAATATTAAAGGCACAAATAAAATATTACATTATTTAAATGAAAAATAACAGAGAATAATAAACAATTTTCTTACTTTACAAAGATTAGGGTTGTGTGGTATTTTAATTACTATAAGATTCTGATACTTTTTAATAAGATTTAAGCTTGAGATTTTAAAAAGCAACTGTTTAAATATTTACATTAATAGATTGTGTTTTTGCAAACTGGTGTTTGTCATCACTTTTTAATTTTTTAATGTTTGCATCTATTGGTCTACGCATGAAACGATGGCTTTGATATTGTTGACTAGGTAATTCAATTGATATCATTATTGTTGAAAAAGTATTAAATAACTTTTGTAAAGCTTTCAGAATTTAATAAAAACATTTTTGGTTTGGAGTTTAATCGACGAATAGTTCGTTTGGTTATGAATGCGAAAAATATTTACTTTCATTGGGTTTCATAATAAACAGCGCTTGCTAGCTTATTTATTTCATTTGTCGGTGGAATTATTGCTTGCATAAGATTTTAGCAGAATAATAAGTATAGTAGCCGTAAAAGACCTTAGTTTGTTTGTCAACATCAAGAAATTGCGCATAAAATAATAGTCAACTAAGACATTGAAGCAATCATAGATTTTACGTTTTGTCTTTTAGTTTTCTCCAAATTAAAAACGGCTTCTTTTGATAAGGCTAAAGGATTTTGTGTGAAATCTGGTTCATGTAAAATGACATAATCAAACAACCATCACTAAATTAAACATTGTGTGTTTTACTACTTAAGAAATTATCTAATTAGATAACGTCTAGTAACAATAACAACGTCTGTGTAAGCTGTTATTTGAAAACCATTTTAATGTTTTCAGGTTTTTCAAATAACTTTTCTTGGCAAATTCATTAGGTTTAAGGTATCTTAATACGTTTTTCAAAACTAATAAGGTCAAACTTATATTATCAGAGACATGATCATATTAGATTGCATACAAGTAAACGCTTTATATGCTATAATTTTTCCATGAAACGCTTTAAGTTTTCAACAGTAACAGGTTCACTGTTTGATTGATCACCACATTTTCAAAGTTAATTGGTGTTCTGGGCTCCACAAAAAAAGGTCCAAAGAACACCCGAAGCCGAGGACAACTTTTGAAAAACCTTCGAAACCATTTGTCCCTCAGCAGCATCGTATTTCCTCGAATTTGAACTTTTCCATATTCAGATGCACTGTAAACTCTTCCAACACTTCCAAACAAAGCTAAATATATGAACCCATACACAATAGCAGCCCACAAACATGCAATCGTAATAAATGGCTGTTCATGTACTTTACCTGACCGAAACATTTCAATTGGAATTAGGAATAAAACACTTTGACCAACCACCCCACCAAATGCCAAGCCAGAAAGAGTTCTTTTAGAATAAGTTTCACGAAAGCAAACCAGCATAATTTGTAACTCCATTTGCATCATTGCCAGTTTGTGTTTTACATGTGTATCTGGTTGAAGACTTACAATTATTCTAAAAAATAGAATCATATATTGAATAAATAAAAAACAAACGGTGTAAAAGCAATAATTTCGATTTATAAAATCTTACCCAGAATACGATTGTATGTATGACGAAATACAGAAACCTTTGATCGTAGCAAGACATGCCAGAATTAGACTTGGGGAACTCATATTCAACCATATTATGAATGGGGGAATTGCAATAGCAAATCGTGCAGCAATTTCGGTTATATCAGTCCAGTTGTTTTTCGGTAGAAATCCAAGTTGATTGCGACATTGGGATGAAAGCCAGAATCCAGGATATGCAGGGAAGCAAGGGTTGACTATGATATTTATCATGAAAAACCAAACGACATGAACACTGATTGCCATGGCTTTACACAATAGCTTTGTGTAGACACCATATGTAGTGCTTGCTATTTCCTTTCTTCGAAAAAGCCCTGCAAAGTAACATGACATCAGTAAAAAGTGAGAGAAAAGTGTAGATAATTTGAAAATAGATTTTACATTTTTTTTAGTGTTTTTCAAACTGGATCATTGCATTCAACAGCTGGACGACCCGGTTTGTTTCAACGACGTCAACATAGCAAGCTGGTGTACCGAAAAACCAGCTGCTTACCATCAGCATAGAAAAAGAGTTGACTAGGCTGTCACCTGTATTCCAGAAGTATATTATGTGGATTCCTTGAAGAAAAGTGAAGAGGCCAATTAAATTCAGAAACATTTGACGTGTTTTTCGTTGCTTTGGGGACTTTACACCAAGCTTGTTTTCATTGCGGTCCCAGAGAAATGAAATCGTACCGTAGAAGTCAGAATTTGTAACGACAAATTCGCAAACTTCTATTAAACCTTTTTCAAGTTCCATATTTGCTATTGATTACGCTCAAAAAGCGATGTGAAATTTGTGAAAATTCACTAATGATTTAAATTGAGGTGATTTCAACAATTTGCAATAAATATTGGGAAGCTGAACTGCAATGTTATTTATTAGTCGTCGCTGTGTCTCTCTCTAAAAGTACAGTAGAGCATAGTGTACGCTTCTGATGTTCAAGGCTAATTTTTATTTGTTTGTATTTTTACTCATATACCATTCTGATGTTCCGAAAATTGATGGTTTGATGGGTTTGGAATATTAATAGGATCAGAACTAATCTGTCAATCCGCCTCTTATACAGGCATTCAAGAAGTAAGAAAAATCGTTTTAAATTAGAGATAAATTGACTTGGTTATTGAAGCTTCAAAAGGAAGGAAGACCGATGTAATTGCAATATATTTTATGTATTGCAGTTACATTACGGAACTAAATTGTATTGGCGCCAATATCATTTTTTTAAAGTTCATCAATACTTTGGTAGTCGTATTTTCAAAGCTTCGTGGAAGAGATTTTTTTAGAAAACCTTTTTAATAAAATGACTGTAATCTGTATAGTTGGAAAATTGTAATCGAAAATAATTTAGTTTTGATTGAATCAAATCAAATCGTTTGTAAATGTATGCTTTTTCCTAATTTAGTTTCTTTATGAAGTAGTGTGGTCTTTCGCACTTCACTAAAAATTTTAAAAAAATATTTCCAAATATTAGCAAGTATATCTTGTATTATGATATAAGACCCGATCACAATTTGAGAATAGTACAAAAATTAGTCACATTTATAATTTCCAAGAAGTGTTGTAAACTTTACAAGCCTTTGTGAGTGTTAAACTACAAAGATTTGTTTTATTAATGTTAAATTTACTCTACTATATGGCATGAGGAAAAATCGAGTACATTTTGGAACGTTATATAAGGAAATTAACGCAAATGGATGTGCAAGAATGTAGTGGCAAATTTAAGACGTTCAGTGTCTTTGATGCGAACTGGCTAAAGCGTCATCAGTTTATGACGATAATTTTGGTTCTACATTAAAATAAAGCGTTAGAAAATGAACTTCTTATCGTTAGTATATATGATCGTTTAAATTTATTAGTCAAACAACACAATATTTGTAGCCGGAACGTCGGAATTAAAAGTTATGTTTCGAAATGATATCATCAATTGTCATCTTAACATAATATTTTCTTTCTTCATATTCCGTTTTCACAAACAATCAATCAAATTTGTTAGAAAAACTTTGTACAAACAAATCATATCTGTTAAAGCATATCATATTCCACTAAAACAGTATGTCATAGTACTTTGAATGGTGTAAAGTACTTGGATGAAATGTTGACATCAGCAAAAATTCCCTTTCTTTACTTTTCTAATATTTACACAAAATACTTTGTTTAATAAAATGTCTCAAAAATAATGCTTTATGAAAATAAATTTAATTTGAATGTTAATTTTAACAAATAATTTTGAAATAATATACAACTTTTGCTCGACAATTTATGAACCTACGTAAGTTTTATTGGTGATATGAGTATTCACTAATTGATTTAGGTTAAAGTTTATAATAATAGTAGTCTAGATTTGAGAGCAGCTGATACAAAGACAAATATATTTGTGTTTAACTAAAAACTAACAGATCATGACATTTTTCACTCAAAATCTTCGTGTTTTTAACAGCAACACATTCACTGTTTGATTGAGCTCCACATTTTACACTTAAATCAATAAAACTCTCTCGGTCATCAAATAGTTTCACAAAGTAGTTAGTTTTACATGTCTTTGTAATTATTAAATTTTAAACAGGGATGGACAGATTAGGTTAAAAAATTGTGTTGTAATATTTAGCACGACTACAGTTTTGACAGTATTCTAAGCCAGTATGCAAATTTTCATGATGAATTTATAACCTTGCAAAACTGTCAGATTTTTTTCAAGAAGTGATGAAAAAATTACAACACAAATTTCCAAGATAAAGATTTGAGAAAATATTTAACTAATAATTTGAAGAAATGTTAGTTTAGTAAATCCGTGTAATTTTTACTTAATATGTAATACTTGGAATTTATTTGATAAAGTAATTATTTAAATCGTATTGATAAAGGAATTCGCATATAAATTCAAGAAATATTTAGTGCTATTTGTACTACGAGTAGTGTTTTGCTAGGTCAACTAATTACAGCAAAACAAGTTTATTTAAATTCCACATTGCGCATGGGCTGACATTGTCTATAAAGATTACTTACAAAGACTTATAAGTTTTATATGAAGTTGTTATATTTATGTTTTATCAAGGTAAATATTTGTAGTATTTATTACATTAGTCTATCAACGTAATAACTTCGCATGTCAAATTAAACAATCACTAACGTTGCATTTACATTGTACAACCACATCCTGTCGTATATTATTAAAACAAACTGCTCGTCTAATTTCGTGGTACACTAGTTATATTTACATGAACTAATCTTATATTTCAAAAACACTCAATAAAATATATAATTTAAAAGGTTGTCAAGAACGATTAAACTCATACAAATGGATATTACTCTTACAAAACAGGTCTCTTTAACATAAAATTCTGTGGCATACACTTATAGAAATATTGAGAAAATGTTGCTGAAATATATTTGCTATTTAATAAAATGACCAACAACTCTAATGACAAGAACGTTCTTCAAAAATTATCCCTTCAATTACAAATTACAAAACTAGTCTACTTCTTTTAACAACTAGTTTAAAATTTATATAAAAAGGTACAATCTAATCCCCAACACTTTTTTTGTTTTTTCTAAATGTATTTATGGTGTCCTTAATTAAAACTAAGCGTTAAGCTAAAAAAAATTCAAACGAGTCAATAATTAGCTCATTACATAATATTAGCTCATTAGTTTAAAATGCATACTTTTTTAAAACCTCCCATATATAAATTAATTTTAGTTTGATCCCTTCTTATATTCAATTCTGTCCACCTTCACTTCTCCATCAACAAGCTGATACACATAGACTATAACAGTATTTCCCTGAATATCCATTAGTACAAAAGAAGGCACAACAACACTCTCCCCAATTAATGGACTATATGCACCTGTTGCTGAGCCTGGATTTATATAAAATTTACTTTCACGCTCATAAGCACTAAACTTGTGAGTATTCCCAGTAATTAAAATATCCACATCCAATTCTCTTTGCTTTGCACATAATGCATCTTCATCACCCCAAGGTACAATTTGATGTCCATGACATAGCCCAACTTTAAACTGTCCTAACGTAACAATCTTCTCTTTAGGATACTTGAGATTGTCCATATCTTCGTCAAAGTCCCCTTTCACAATATGAACATCCATAGCTATTCTTCTAAGATATTTGTACACCTCACTATTACACAAATTTCCGGTGCACAATATATGCTGAATTTTACCAGGCGTTAGTAAATTTTGAAACTTTTTGGGTAATGAAGCGGCTCGATGTGGAATGTGTAGGTCACCCAAAACCAAAACCAGCATGATGAAAAAATAATCAGTAATTAGTGCTGGGATCAATTAATTCTCTTATATTTTGATGATAGTTTGATATGTCCACAATAACTTGGTATAAAATATGTTAGTTAGTATGATTATTGTATTTTTTGTATCGTCAAATTTAAAAAAAACTCGATTAAGTGACAACAGATATTGAATATATTTCTTTGTGGTGTGTGTTTAAAGCATGTACAAGTGACAAGTGTAAAGAAAACCGACTTCGTCGGCTGACTTTATCCTCACTTGTTGCTATTCATCATGTTACAGCGAAAAAAGTTATATATCTTTGTGAGTATGCCATGGTGCATAGAGAATGTAGGTAAAAGAGTGAGCAATGTAATGCAGCATAACATGATGATATTTTGTGTGTTATTTTGCCAACGGCCATACCACGTTGAACACACCAGTTCTCGTCCGATCACTGAAGTTAAGCAACGTCGGGCCCGGTTAGTACTTGGATGGGTGACCGCCTGTAAAGACATGTCAAAATTAAAACATACGTAATTTTTTATATGAAAATGCGATTTTCTGGTTGAAATATGGATAAACAATATGTTTGTACAGATTAAATCCGAAAACTTCAGTATTGGTAACAATGACAAAATGTCATAAACTACGGACTTTAACAAAATAGCATTATGATAAGCTACATATATATTTTTTATTATGCGATTGTGGTTACATTGAACATGAACTTTAGGGAGGCTAATAGTGTCGTTGTCACATTTTACTAATTATTTGCACAACACAGATTATCTTCATATTTTTTTCTTTACAGTGGACAAAACAAACTAAATAAAAAACGACTGACACAATTAAGTAGCTTTTGGGGCATTGTTTAATCTTTTTCATGGTTTAATTGTTCAATTTTAAGTAAATAAAAGTTATTTGTATTTATAATGACTGATTACGCATTTCAATCATTGAATAATTAAGTTAAACCATATAAAATCTAATTGTGATGAAAAGATGAAAAAATTGGCTGCTATATTGTCTTATTACAAAAACCAACTATCTCTATTTCATGCAATTTTTTTTAAAATTAAGTTTTCTTGATTCCACTGTTTTTTAAATCAAAATTAAAAACTGGGTTTACATTGAACAAATTAAAAATTGATAACTTTGCTCTGAGACGATATGAACGACATAATATTTTGTGAAGTTAATTATAATTTTTTAATACTGTTTCTCGAAAAAGAAATGGAAGTGATTTATCTCTTCTAATGACCTTGCTTACATTGTGCATAATAAAAATAAGTAATAAAAAGTTGTTCATACAAAACATTTGGTAACATAATCATAACGTTCTCGTTTTTAGACTTGAACTGTGTTAAAATTACAAAATTTGAGTTTGATAAAAAATTTCCTTTGTTGAAAAATAAATAGCTAATTATAAACGCTAAGGGTTTAAAATCAGGATATTATCTTGAAATCTCATTTCTAAATTGTATTGTATTGGAGGATTAAAACGTGCACGTCTATTAAAATATGATAGAGTGTGTTAAATAGAGTAAATGTACATACATTGTACATATATCATAACCGAAAAGTATCTTGCACAATACAATTAGTGCACTTATACTGCCAACATATAAGATAAAGTGCTAAATTTATAGTGAAACAACATTTATAAAACACGAATTTGATTTTTTAAACTAATAATCATGTTTGACATTTTTTAACATTGTTTGATTTACGCAATAAAAAATCCGATAAAAGTTATTTACCTAGATGGTAAAATCATTCCAAAACATTATTACTGCTTTGATGTACAATCTGATTTTTATGCAAATATTTTTGTCCAAAATAGTTTTTAAAGTATGCTGTATTTGTACATACATTGTTACAAATATAGATAAAGTTTTAAAATAATACATTAAATGTCTAACTGAGGTGATTAAATCCCCATCTTAGTTTGAAATACGATTAAGGTTAATAATTTACGTAGTTTTAATAGTATTTAAAGTATATAATTATTGTATGAACAGTTTAAACAAATTTGGCGTCCTTATTTTATAATTTACACAATTCAGTAAAATATTAGAAGAAATTTGGGATCCAACACATTCAATTTCTTCAATACCTTCATAAAGTATTATGGCATAAATATTTCACAATAATACTTTACATTATGTTATTTTACATTTTCAGTTGTCAACAAATCTAATCTTAATTGCTCTACTTTTTAAAGTAGACTCTACAAGCTATTCTTAAAAGAATAACTTGTATCTATACCAGGCACTTACATTTTACACTTATAACCTATTGCATATTAAATATTGTAAACAAGCTTAATATCACTTTTTTCCATTTAAGTCCATCCAAATAACCCTTCCTTGAAATTTATATTACAAACTGCGGAGTATCATGACGACAAGATCCGTCACAAAAGCTGCGTAAAAATAAAAAATCCAAATAATAATACTGTAAAATGATATGATGTAGTTATAAAAATAATTCTTATATAGATAGTAAAGTCGTGATTAACGACTGGTATTTGTTATATTTTAAACTGGTTTAAATTAAATTGTCATACATAATGTAATAAAAAGCCAATTCGATAGAAGAATGTGGTCGTCAATTGTAGCTGCCTGCTATTGGGACAACGAACAATTATCTCGTCTTTGGAATCCATAAATAAATTAAAATAGGATCACATTTAAATTGAGAATACTACTAATAACAGTATTACAGATTACAGTAGAACTAGTCGAAAGCCGGAAGATGTTTGTGAAACTTTCTAGATTATTCAAACTAAAGTGTAATTTCGAATCAATCCATTTAACTTACAATCTCATGAATGTCGATTTTCCTTGGAAAAACGATCACCAGCCGCACATCAAACTTGTTTATCACATTCATTACTTTTGAAATTACCATCAGCCGTTTCCATTTCCTCCATTTGACTGTCAAAAATAGTTATTATATTGATAGAATAACTGAATGGCATTCATTAAATTATTATAGATTCCATAATGCAAACACCCTTATTCAACGCAGTCGACCCATAATTAAAATTCCGGAACTTACTCAAGCTTTTCGGAAGTAGAACTAATTTATATTCGGGTTACCATTGTACCTCACTTGTCAGCAGTTTCCATGTTTCAGGATATATCTCCAACAGATTGACATTTAAACTGCAAAATGATTAATAAAAGCTTATATATATACCAATTCCACTTAAATAGTATACCAAATATTAAGCCAACTTAAGACTTGTTTAGTAATTGAATGTGTTTTTACATATTACTAATATTTACTTTTTCAACTGATTTTGCTAACTGTTAATAGTAGAAATTTTATGCTTCTTACCAGTTCTGACAGGAATTTAACATTTTACTGTTATTTCACAGCAGTAAAATAGTCTGCCGTACATCCTTCTTTCTAAATACTCTTTGCATGACTGGGTAAAAGCTTGATATTATTTTGAGTTTGTTTACATTTCAATACACTGTTCATCACTAATATGTTTGACTACCCATCCCAACAAAATGCATTATGAGGATATGAAAATATAGCAAGTTATCCGACAATAAAAAATAAAGACATATGTATAATTTATGATTTATGTATTTATGTATTTATGTATTTATAAATAAATAAAATTTATTTATTTAATTTATATGATCTCAAGATAAGTTCAGATTAACTTGCTACTGTACAATGAAACCATGCGTAATTATACTTCAGTGATTATGATAAACAGGACAGTAAATGGTTTTGTTAAAACTTTAATTTTATTACATTTCACAATATAGAATTTCGGAAACATAATTAACAATCTATTCACAAGTCTTTGGTGACACTACCGCATTTTTGTTTGAGTCATCATTGCTTTAAAAACTGAATAACATAAATTGACATTTTAATTCCTACCACAAATTATCCAACATAAACTTGGTTTAAAAACGTGTATATATTTTCACAATAACCATCACAGAAAAATATCAATCAGCATTGATGCACTTTTGTTAGTATACTTATTGATCTGGTCGGTAATTCTTGTGAAGTTCGGGTTTGATATCACAGACAATATCCAAAATTCGATTGATCACCTATAAAACCACAACAAATAAAATTTAATTAGCAATTTATAAATTAAGTTAGGTTATTTACTTAAATCTACTTTAAAACTAATAATTATACAATTCAATATTTAAACGTATCTTCTCACCTGTTCTTTATTCTGGGCGACCTGAATCTTCATCGCCTCCAACTTTAGAACAGTTTCCTGGTCAATTCTCGCTGCAACGTGCTCCTTTGACCCTAAATGTTTCGCTTCAAATTCCTTGAAAGTTTTCTCCCTTTCTTGACGATACTTGTCGATTTCCTGCTGAGCTTCCTCCTTGGCTTG